>CM073775.1:94727393-94928485 GCA_037158775.1 Hetaerina titia | reverse complement strand
GCAAGTGGAAAGATCCGGTGTTCAAGTCCCGGTCAAGGAATATTTTTGTGCTTGTGATTTGCTAGATTCCGCCTTTCCCACCTCTCCTGTGTTTGTCCTTTATACGTGTTCCTATCCCTTTTCCTCGTATATATTTACATGAGAACATATATATATATATATATATATATATATATATATATATATATGAGGAAGTACTAGGGATGGTGGGTGAGGAGAGTGGTTTGTTGAGAGATATCCTATGGAGGCAGGAAAAATGGATTAAAGGAGTATTGAGCAGCAGTGGGATGTTGAAGAAGGTAATAGAGGGGAGAATGATGAGAATTGATTTTTCGGGTACCAGGTCTTCCTGGGAAACCATAAGCGGCACAGGGAAAGGAACTGGCCCCCCTACCCTGATGTGTGAATATTCACACGCCGTCGGGTTTGGTACATGGGTGAGCTCTACCATCACCTACTAAACCGACCTTCGGGTTGATTACTGTGTTTATGGTTTTTAGACATTCAAGTTTGAATTGGAAATGGTAACAAACGAGTACATTGTCGACGAGTGCGTGGCGATCTAAATTCAACACTATTGCTTCGATGTTTGAAAATACAAGTCATGTACATACATCTTTAATCAAAACATCAAAATACATCTTTAGATTTGGGTATCTATACACTGACAATAAAATTGACGGAAAGGTAAACAGATTCAGGAGCGATAGGCATTTTATTGAGAAGGAGAGCATAGCGTCCCTGGGATTGATTCTAAGGAGGTGAGAAAAGTCGATGTTTTTATTTATTCATTTCTACCCTGTAATCCACTGCTAGGGTGTGTGGCAGAGGGTGAATACACACCAGAATAATTTTACCCGAACACGACCCTTCATCTGTCGAACATGGTTATTATGATCCCCTATCGTTCATGAGGTGATCCCCTCTGTAGGGTGGCAATGAAATGGTGAAGACAGTGATAGAGGGGAGAATGTGATTCCATATGAGCATATGATAGATGAGAATAGATGATAATATCATCCCCTATCATTCTTGGAAAAAATTACATCTTAAATTATCTGCTCTACAATTAATCTCTCTAATTTTTTAACATGATCTCTCCTCCCGTGGTATGAGGAGGGTAATAATACAGTTTCAACATCACTGCTTAAGAGCCCTCCTTCCATTTTATGCAAGATCTTCAATCTGTAATTTAACCTTCGCTCCATTGAGTGATTCCCAGCCTAGCTGCTCTAATATTTTGGATACGCTTCTGAGTTTATCATAACAACGTAATACAAATCTAGCTCCTCAACGCTGCATGTTATCCAAATCGGCAATCAACGCAAATTCGTGAGAATCCCATATACTTATGGGGGACGCTGTTACCAAACGTATGCCCCGTAGAAATATAGAAAATATATGAATGTGAATTTTAAGTCACCGTATTGAACGGAGTTCAGAAATGTAGAAGCGCTTAATCTCTGGGGACATCATGGACATACTAGGGAGAGTCAAATGAAAAACTGGAACTTATATATTTTTAACTTCGTAATTTCTTGAATACAAAAGCTTCTCAGTTCAGTATACCTTCACATGTACTCTCCGTGATGTGCAATAGAAATATACCAAAATGTTGATTGCTCAAGGTAACTCTAGAAATACCATGGATTTAACTGCTACTGAAGCCAATGGTGCCAATACTTGGTATACCTGGGCTGGTCAAGGGTTCAAATCTAAACTTGGAGCGACAGAGATAAATTACCAACTTTCATTCACTGATGAATCTCAATGTTTCACTCCTCTTAACTACCCAGCGAACAAATGTTGCTCAGTGGTGCATGTTGCAAATGCAGCTGTCATGTTTACACAATTGCTTCACCACATTGTTGCCATCGCTATTGTTAACTAACAGAACAGTGGGACATCATTTTGAAAATGTAGTGCACTTTCAAGATTTCACTTGATTCTCCCTGGTATCTTTGGCGCAAGACCACTGTTAACATTAATGTCGGCACGTTTCCAGATCCGGAGGCACTTCGCTGGAGTTGGAAATCTCGTTGGTTGCGGGGGAAGGCAGCGGTGGTGTGGGGGTGGATGTCGGAGGTGAGTGCGAGAGGGGCGGGTATGAAGATAGGAAGGGAGGAGGTCAAATAACCGAGAGGAGACAGATAAGCAAGGGAGGGGCGTTGAGCGGAGCGATAGCAATCCGCTTGGACCATACAGAAAGACGCCTCGGCGACCGGACGTCACACTCTCCCCCGCTCCCAAGGTTCACTGCCGCGAAACGACCCTCGCGGTCATCAGAAACAACCGCACCGGATAGTGACTCGGTGTTCCGGTCCCTAGTTGGGTGCTATGTGGAGAGTACTTCAAGCGGAGCGCGCACACCTTCGGTTTGGACGATAAATTTTGGACTGCGTGTCGTCTTTCGCCGAAGGTAGGTTAAGGGGGTTTCTCTCCACCCATCCTCCCATTCCCAGCTATTCCTACCCCTAACAAATAACCAACCCACCTATCCCCAACGACTCAAATGGCCTTGTCTGTCAATCGCTGATATCGTTTTTAAATAAAAATCAGTGGAACTTACAAAGTTGTTATCATTCACTTTTCATCATGAAGTTCCATCAAGTTGAGCCTAAAACCACAGAATTTGTCTTTTTTAAGTTTATGGTGTTTTTTAAGCCTGTCATTGATTTCGTCCGAACAGCACTATCCTTGACTATTTAATACGCCTCCATCACAGCCATCAGTTGGTTCATACGTGCTCTTTTGTTTCTCAAACAGGTAGTATTCCTTGACGTGAGTGTCAACTCTTCGATTGCAGTAGCCCATGACTCCTAATCTACCTCCTCCTCTCTTACCATTAAATCTACTTTCCTCTTTTTATATGTTCGGTCACCTTTTGTCATTAATTTTCTATGATCAAACCAGCATAGTATATTTGGGTCATACTAGCCTATTAACGGTGCATCCCATCAACAATCTGTCAAAACTCACCATACTGGTATCTCATCATTTCTCTCCTTCCTATTCTGGCCAAAAATGGATTAATTCTTCCATAGTCATGAAAGTCAAGCAAAATAGTACAAAATAGCTGCCCTCACCTTTTGAAATGTCATATTGAATGAATATTTTAGACGAGCGGTTTGGTCAAACACTTTACATCATCAGGTCTGCGGAAACATCGCAGAACAATTTATCATGTCGGCTATTGGATGGAACCAGTCTTTTTAAGTGTTTAATAAAGGAATGTGAAATCTAAAAAGCTTTTGTTTCATTCGAGTGAGGTGTAAAAAGAATAACGAGACGAAATAGGAAATGAAGATAGATACATAAATAAATGGAGAGAGGAGAAAGATAATGCTCAGCACGAAAAGTTGGACAAGAACCAGACGGATTGACCATGCCTAGAGACAATGAATTTCCTAGGTACCTTCGTAACAAGAGAAAGAGAGGATGGAAGTGCGCCTTTTTCTGTCCCGATTACCTTTGGCTCATACTTCATATGGAAGAATAATGATCTGAAATTAACATGAGCAATCATACATAAAATATAAGCTCTTCTTCTTCGAAAGAATTTTTGCCTGATCTTCCTAATAATCCCCTTTATCTTGAGGAGACAACAGCAATATCTCTTTTAGATTATATTTTTTAGATATATTATTTTTTCCCTTGCTACCTTTTCCATTCGCGTTCCTTCCGTTCTTGCTACTTCCCATTCATTTTTCCATTTAACTATCCATTCGAGGTATTTTATAGAACTCTTTAATGTTCCCATTTCTAACCTTGTATCGTATTATTTTTCTAGCAATTTTTCTTAATATGGTAATTTATAATGCTTGCATTCTTCATTTTGCTTTGGTTTTCCGTGCCGTAATTTCATTGGAGTGTGCATTTAATAGTTTTGTGTCAGGTGGCGAACATTTATTTTTATGTGAGGTCTGATTCTAACACTCTCCAAATCGTTTACGATTTAATTACTAGTTTATTAATTCCTTAATTCAAGTTCCCTTTAATAGTTATTAGGTACTACTAAGTTAGGTATTAAGTACTCCTAAACAACTCGGTGCTCTGAGAGGACCGAGTAGGTGGTATTCACACCACTCCGATCCAAAGGATCCCCGGTGGAGGGACGACGGTTGGTGAGTGAGGGGAAAATTGTTGAGCCCAGCTGATTGACTGTTGACACGAGTTCAAAGAACTGATATAATCTAATAAGTTATATTCTCTCAATCTGGGCGTGTTGACATAGTAGCTTGAACGTGCTCGACAAAATCGAAAAGTCACAATTTCGAGTCCAGGCTCCGTCTTGAATAGTGTGTAAATTAAAACCAGAGAAACCTATTAATGAATAAAGTGGCTTATCGGAATTTTAATTTAAAATTGGTCGGCCACCATTAAGACCCCGAGAGCTAAAAATGGTATCAGGGTTAAAACCGGTGTGGCTTTAATCGACTCAATTTCGAAGGCATAATTTCCCGCGTTGATCAATGGGCATGTTATGTTATTTCTAAACCTTCTAGTGATAAAGTAGATGGGTATGATTAAATTAGGCATTTAATTTCCAAATTCCAATCATAGCAAACAATTCAATCACCATTCTCGATCATTCTCCTTATTCGCCAGATCTCGCCCCCTGCGACTTTTTCCTATTCCCAAAATGCAAAAATGTGATGAGGGGACATCACTGGGTAGATGAGGACACAATATACCAAGAAATGACGAGAAAAATAAAAATCCTAACTGGCGAGGACTTCCAAGGTTGCTTTAAACAGTGGAAAAGAAGGTGAAATATCGTAAGTGCATAGCAACGAGTGGAGTTTGAAGGGGAAAAATCGATGTAGACAAAAGTTTGGAAAAGAGAGTTTTTATGGCCTCAGTTCACGTATTTATTGGACAGGCTTCGTAAAAGCTGAGTTATTTACGCTAAGGAAGACTTTCCATAAAAAAACCCTCATTTCGAGTTGATGTGAATGCAAATCTTTTAAATGAAAATGAGCTTTAATGAAACCGTAACGGTGCGGCGATTCTTATGCCCGCAAGCACTGAAAACCAGAGTAAACAAGCTGAATGTGGTGGAAACACACAGCGGAGCTAACTTAAATTGGTCGATGGAATTTCGATTAAACAACCAGCCGAGCTTATTGATTACAGCGACTAATGGGGGGTCTTGGAGAGAGCTTTCATTGGCTGCACCCTTATGCTTCGACTGCACATTACGGAGTAATCCGAGGAGATAAGAGTGATGCACTCTTCCAGGAGTGTAATAACGGGGCCTCGGAGGGTGAATCAACCTGCCTTCGACGGCATTTGAGTTCCGGCATGTAACATAAAAGTACTCCGGTAAAAGACTGCTCTCCGACGAATCCGTGCATTGATTAAAATCCAGTTTTTTCTTGAATCCGAGCGTTGTGAGGCAACGGTTTCAACTAAGAATATGATTGAGTTTTCTTTTTTTCGCTTTATTTTATATTTTTTTTAAATATGCATGCACTACTATCATCGCGATAAGTAGTCCAACCGTGTGGAGGTAATTTAAGGACCGTTCCTAAAAACTAGTTTTAGCAGTTGATGAAGATTTTGTTTTTTTTTTTTAACTTTCAGCTGAGAATATACAGTACCGCTCAAACTTGATCATTGAATCTAGACTAGAGCAATGCATACGGCGGTATTCGACTTGTTGAATCGATAGACCAACTCGCTAATTTCCTGTCCCCTGAAAATCATCGCATATATTTTTGAACGTCTCCAACTCTCAGCGAGCTATAAAAATTAATAATGCACTGTTACACTGTAATTGGAATCCCTGAGAACAGTGGAACAGTGAATTATATTCATTTTCTACGATTTTAACGATCATGTTCTTCTTCCACAGCATGAGGTTTGATTCGACAAAATGGATTCTGAAACTCCTCCAAACAAGGTTTACTGACGTGAGTATGGCAGTTGGGAACACGACGTTGCGATTTGTGAAGATTATGACCTCCTAACCCTGGACGAAGGAGATCCAGAAGACCGAGGAAAGAATGATGATGGGGCCGAAGGAGTAGTACGCTTAAGCTTGAATGTGTTCTAATGCTGCGGGGTCATCAATTTCGGTCGGAGGCCAAAGGAATGTCACCGTTTCGTGGAGATTTTAGGGAAAATAACGAAAACAAGACTAAAAATTTTACAAAACATTTTTTTAATTTCCAAAATAAGAGGTGTTTTAAAGGGGCATTATACGAGGTCTGTCCAATAATTACGCGAACTGAGGCCATAAAAACCTTATTTTGCAAAATTTAGTCTACATCGATTTTGTCCCCTTCTTCAAAGTACTCTCCATTCGTAAGCTATGCACTTATTCCATCTTCTTCTTTTCCACTGTTTAAAGCATCCTTGGAAGTCCTCGGCAGTTAGGCTTTTTTATTTTTCTCGTCGTTTCTTGCTTTATTTTGGCCACATCTACCCAATGATGTCCCCTCATCACATTTCTCCATTTTGGGAATAGGAGAAAGTCGCAGGGGGCGAGATCTGGCGAATAAGGAGAATGATCGAGAATGGTGATTGAATTGTTTGCTATGATTGGAATTTGGAAATTAAATGTCTAATTTACCCATCCCCATCTACTTTATCACTAGAAAATGTAGAAATAGCATAACAGTTATTGTTAGGCACAATTCTGTGGGATTGAGTCTTAACTAAAAACATTTTGGGAGCCTCTTGATGTAGAGTGGAACATATTCCTACCAAAGTGAGATTTCAAAATGTACAAGTTTGACTACAAACGTAAAATTTACATTAGATGTACAACATCACCGATTTTTGATCGGTAAATATAAAATCTACAAAATTCTAAATAACACTTGGTTTTTTTTCCTTTTGCCTCATTGGACAGTCGCCGCTACGAGAGTTTTAGGCAGTTGACGGGAAAATAATTTCGTCTATTATGCCTACGACAAGAAGGATGGACAAATATGCGGTCGATATATCCTCGGCCGATACAGCAATTCTCCTGATGATCGCTCCTTGACGGGAAAACACTTTCCCCCTCCTCCCCCGCCGCGGATCGTTCTCCAAACACCCCTTTCTCCATCCCCCCCATGGCACGCCTCTCCGCAAACCCACCTCGCGGCGATCGGATCGCCCATCACGGGCCAGCAATGGGTGGGATTGGACGTGGTGGTAGGGGGAGGATGGGAGTCCGGTTCTCCGCTATTAGGCGGCGGGAGCGAGGCAGAGCCGGAGGAGGCAAAGGGCGAACGGCGGTGGCGAAAGTGGTGAGAGAGGGGTTGGGGGTCGGGACGGAGGGGTATTCGCGGCCCGAAGGACGTCCGAGGAGGGCCACGAGATGCTGCAAGCAAGTGTGTTGGTGCGACGGTGGAAAGGCCCGGGACGGTGAGGGAAGGGTCGCGTGGCCTTCATCGTTCTCCTTCTTACTCCCAGGGACTACTTCGTGGCCAACCCAACGGCAAGGTTCCATTAAATAATTACGGACAACTGCGCCAAAATCGTGCGCGAATTCCCCGAAAAATAAAAAATGTTAAGCTCACCAACTCCCTAATCCCATCCCTCGATACTCGCGGATTTACAATACTCGTCGAACAGCAATCTCACTGCAACTGCGGAGGGAGCTGCACGCTTTGATGCAGCGCAATCCCGGGTTGGAATCGAAAGAGAAATAAGCACTAAATATGTATCCGAAGTGGAATTATTACTCATTTCCAATAAAAAAGCATTGCACATGCGAGAACAATCACGAATAAGTGAGGAATTAGGTGCATATGTGATTTTGTGCTCGCTATTTCTTACCCACAGGAGAATTCAATTTTATCGACTTGTGTGAATACGAGTATTATCTCTCCACCGCAAATCCATCTGGGGATCCGATATGTTGCGAAGTTTAATGTAAACTCTACAATTAAAAGAGGCAGGGTAAGGATTCTATTCATCCCACAAAGCCGATATTTAAGCAGCGATATTCTGTTCCCGATCCCTGTGAAGATCAAATCAAATGTACGTTCCCCTTGGAGCGTGAAAGGGGGGCTATAATGAAAGACCCCTTGAGATGCCTTCGCAAAAGGTGACTAACTCCAATGTCAGGTGTCTCTCCGAGCTTGTTCAGGAAAGGAGAAACATTAGTCTCTCTCTATTCATGATTCCCGCTAAAACTATCCATAAGAATTAAAATTGCATCGGAAGTCGACATTCCCGCAATGAGTCCACCAATGAAAATTTCAGCTTGAAAAATTCGGTTGGAATAAAAACGACTCACGAACTATGAGGAAAAGGACTGATGCATAATATATCGCCCAGTAGCGTGGGTAAGAAAATACGATTCATTGACGATGTGTTCAAACAATTGGATTTTGTATTCCTTCTATTTCCTCAGTAAAAGTATAATCATAAGTCACCCTTGGAGTGTATGACATGGATCACGAACTATACATAGCCAATAACAACCTGGAACGGTTATGGGATTGCAATAGCATAACTTTCCTTGTTCAAAGAAAGGTGTACGAGAAACAGTGAAACTAGAATTGGTGCGGACTCCCAAGTTCCATAGTATAGAATGCTCTGGAACTACATAGTATGCCTCTGGGAATCATATGATTCCCATCCTCTAACATAGTATTGTTTTAGCAAATGATAACCAAGGTGTCTTCCGATCGCAGATGAAACTTTGGAATCGATTTGAGTACTCGTACACCCAAAGGGACTATTTCCAAGATGGAAACCTATTTTCCCAATTAATTTTATATTCATTGCTATGTTCCCAATTTTTATTTGGGATTATAAAACCGCTAGGTAGGTTTTAGGAAGGTTAAGGTAAGTAGGTTATGCTTAATATAATATAACATGATAAGGTTATATCACACTCGCGGCTTTCTATTTCAATTATGATAAATCCTTAATGTTGCGATGTTTGAGGTCTCCGGAAAACTATGTTACTTTTATTGCAATACAAAATATAAAACCTCACTTCAATCCATGTTGAAAGAAAGAACATTGTACTATCCTTTCGATTTTTTATTGACGTGACCCGTTTCCCTAATTTATTCCTGCAAAACACTCAAGGCTAGAAGATTTCGTATTAAAGCGAACCGGTCGCATCAACAAAAATCAGAGAAAAGAGCCTTTCATTTATCCGGGATATTCGTCCTTCCAAGACGCAACGTCCTAAGTCATCAAAATTACACCATCAGAGAATTTGGCAACAAAATGTAGACATTTAGAGATGTAAAAACCAAGAAAGCTAAATATTTTCAAAGGTGGAAATCTTAGTAAATAAGACACAGATGTGAATTGATGGGGTAAAAAAGAGGATCGGGATTCTTAAGTAATGGAAAGTAATTCATGCATTAGTTTCTCTAACTAGTCCGTACACAACCTAAAATGATAGCAGTGACGTTGAAAAATTGCGTTAAAATACCACCGCGCACTTTTCTATCAATATATTGCCAATATGCGCGTCATTCTAATTATAATATCAGTTTCCTTTAATAATTGTTCATTCTTTTCTTCAAATCCCGAATTTAATGAAAATAAACTCTGGTATCACGATCTCACATAATGTGACTCATTAATGCATCATGCTGCAAATATAGACTCGCGCTGATAATAGGAAAGAGGAAATGCGTTATTAGAATATTTTAGACCCTCGCGATTGAGTCGATTCCATCATGCTGATTGAGAATATAATATGCCTCTTCCCTCCCTCCATCTTTCGCCCTTACCTAACGCCCTTCCCTTCATCGCAACCTTAAACCACCCCACTATCTTCCGATGCCTCTTCCTCACACTGTTTCTGCTACGACTTCAGGTCCCCCCAGCAACGTGCTCACTTCCCCGACCATTCAAAACACTATCTTGTTTCATTTCTCCAAAATATTTTCTCTTTTCCATATTTCAACAGCCTCAAATCGACTTATTATGCATTTTCAACCTTCCCCCTCAAATAACACGTTTCGGAGTGGTACAAATAGATACATTTTCTGGTTTTTCATTACACTAGATAACAATTGGGATAAAAGAATGAAAACATTCGCCATTTCTTGATATTCTATGGCAATCGTGCAAAAACGCCATCGACCCCATAGAGTTTTGAGAACGAGATTACGATCCCATTCAAAAAGATTGTCCTTCCCAGAAGAGTCTTCTTTTGGAAACTCATTAACATATGCACTGAGTTGATAGGGAGGAGAGTGAGGAATGATTATTAGTCATCGGTCAAATTCTCGAATTGCTTAATCAACATAATCTCGTATTCCGTTTGTGTAAAGGGTGGCATGTTTCTTTTCTATCTGGAGGAAGGGCAATAGAAAATCACTATTGTCATTCCAAGAAAATATTAAATTTCCTATAGATTCAGATTACGAGATCACTAAATTTATTTGACGACCCTAGTTCCATTAATAAAGTTCGGTTCCATTGTTGCTTTTATAGAAACCCATATTACTAATATTAAACCAAGTGATAAATATCCCCTTTCGGTCGCCTTAATCTCTACAGCTTTCGGCATTCAACGCTATGCTTAAGGGTTATCCTAGATAACCCCGCTCAGGTCGATAATTTGAACAGGAGGTAGCATCTCTCACTGAAAAAACTCCTTATTTCATTGCTTCAAAACGAGTAAAAACTATCAAACAAACATGAACATAGCACGCTCCTGAAAATCTTTAGTGAAATAACCTATTTCGACATTACTCAAAGATTTGTATTCTCTCCTCTAACTCTACTCAAAGAATAACGAGCCGGAGTCATGGGCCCAGATTACATGTGGTGGAAGGAATCCATAATAAAGTGAGGGTATATATAGCACTTTTCCACAAAATAAAACTTCGTTGTTCGATTCACAGAGGCTAGATACTAGCGAACGGTGGCCATGATGGAATTCGTTACACCAACGTTTCACAGTAGCAAAGGATGGGGCTTCATCTCCAAAGGTGGAAGTAGGTTATTCAACTCCTGTCTTGATAACACAGGCCTACAAAAAAAATTTTTTTTTTGGTGCCGGGAATCTTTGTGATGATTTTAACTATATTTGTAGAGCTGAATCCAAATATGAAATCCGTTTTTATTTAACAGCTCTACTTTTTTAGATATGGCACATCTTACGATTAGTTGTTTTAATATTTGATATATTCCGAAAAATAATTTTCAAAGTTAAATAAATCTATAAGTATACTAATTTATAACCACTCTGCGGTGTTCCTTTTATTTTCAATAAACTGTCAATAAGTTTTATGCATATTTCTATATTGTAGGCCAATGAGATAATTATTAATATAATATTCCCATATCATCATGTAAAAGATTTTTTTACGTAAGTAACAACATATCTATATCTTGAAAACTATAGCTGATAGGAAAAAACTAGTGTCATAATTGGATTCAGCACCCCAAATGTTCTTTAAATCAGCATTAAAAGCTCCGGCACCAAAACCACTGTTGGCCTGTGTTATTAATATAATATTCCCATATCATCATGTAGAATATTTTTTTACGTAAGTAACAACATATCTATATCTTGAAAACTATAGCTGATAGGAAAAAACTAGTGTCATAATTGGATTCAGGACCCCAATTGTCTTTAAATCAGCATTAAAAGCTCCGGCACCAAAACCACTGTTGGCCTGTGTAGTCCACGTCGAAAGTCGTAAAAAATCATCGCACGAAAGTGTTCACGAATTAACTCCATTTTTTCGCTGAGACAAAATTTTCGAGTCACTGTAAACAACACAAGTTATGATCAAACAACAAACTATATTCTGAAGAAAGTTTACATTAAAAGGGTCAGACTTTCAGATGGAAACTTCAGATGGCGCCTAAAGCACTTAGTTTTGTCAAGGCTCAAAATATAAATAACAACCCTCGGACAAACCATACACGTAAAAAAGAAAATTACTGAATACATATGGAATACCAAGGAATGGTGTAAAGAGGGTTGGAAAACAAACGGGAAAGGGGTGGAAGAGAGTTTCGAAAGCAAAAGAGAGGTGGGAAGAGGAAGTTAGTCACAAAAGCGGCGTGGGCAGGTTTGAAATGAGGGAACTGCAGGTGAAAGTGCTCCTGTAAACAACTGCCGCTACTTTGTAACAGCTGGTACACCTAGCTCAATCACATAAGAGGTGGATATGGTGGAAAATGCCCAAGGATTACATAAAAAGTATCAGGAAAAGTTTCTGAAAAATAGATTAATTTCACATATTGCTACAATGCCTCAAAATTCCTCAAAGATCATCCCTTGAGCGTCGACGCACTTTTACCAGTGGCTCTTTCATGGGTTGAATGCTCCCTGGGAGACGGATTCCTGAAGGGAATCGAAAATAGACGGAAGGCATTTAAGGGTACGCGTACAAGCTTCTTTAACGGCACTTAGGGTCCCATGGTGGAGTCCTTTGAAAGGAGAATTTCACTTTTGGGAATGGGAAATCGTCAGCTGTTACCAAATCGGGACTGTAGGGGGGTTGGGGAATCATCGCGATGCCGTGGCAGAAATTCTTCGCAAGCAGACACTCGACTCTCTTCTCTTGGTTGTCCGTCAAGACCTTAGGGACGAGTTTAGCGCAGATCTTTTGCATCGCCACATTTTCAGTGATAAGTGTGTGCACTGTCATCTTATCAATCCTAATACCAATGCCAATTAAATTGAATTGCTTGGAGAGAGAGGAGGAGTTCGGGAAGCTAGATTTCTAAAACGTTGTAATGATTAACTTAGTAGCGTATCCAAAATATTAGAGCAGCTGGGCTGGGAATCACTCACGGAGCGAAGGTTGAATAAGAGATTGAAGCTCTTGCATAAATTGGAAGGCAGTCTCTTTATCATTGATATTTAAAATATATTATTACCCCCATCGTACTGCGGTGGGCGATATCATGTCAACACAATTAGAGAGATTAAGTGTCAAACAGATAGATTTAAAACGTCATTTTTTCCATGAACAATAGGATATCATAATAACAATGTTTGACCGCGGTAGGGTCATGTTCGGGTAAAAGTATTCAGGTGTGAATTCGCCCCCTGCCACACAACCTGGCGGCGGCTTACAGGGTATATAAATAAATAAAATACGATATGCGATCATGCGCATACTTAACCGACGGTCTGGATTCAGGACTTCACGCACACGTTGCACGTTGTCGACGGTTCTTGACGTCGACGGCCGTCCAGCGCGGGACTCGTCCTCCACATTCTCTTGGACATCTTTGAAGAGCTTTGAATAATTAAAAACGGCAGTTTTTGTCATGTTTTCATCTTTGAACACTTGGCAAATTATGCAAAGCGTCTCTGTGTTCGATTTCCACAGTCTAACATAAAATTTGATGGCGTACCGCTGCTCAATTGCTCGCTGCATTTCGTACTTGCACCGAGTCACTCGACAGGGGTCCATTAAAAGCATGATATAGCCAGAACGAACGTTCGCAGGTGATTGGCGCTTGTCGAAATTCATGCTTCCCACCAGTAAGCCTACATGCGTGACGTACAGTCACGTCAGGAAAAAAATGTTCCCGGTACTTTTTATACAAATCCTGTAGAAACGTACTCGATGTAGAGCAAGGGACTGGTAGAATGTTATTAGTGGAACTAAAAGCGGAGCCAACGAATTTGGTCATAGCCTAATTATACATGCCACCAAGCAATCAATCATAGGTAGGAAGAAGTCGATAGGGTGTACGAACAAATAGAAGACATAATCGCGGGTGTTCCTGCAGAGAAACATTTGATAGTGATGGGAGACCGGAATGCGACGGTGGGCGAAGGAAGAGATGGCATGAGGTTGGGGACCACGGTTTGGCCGGAAGATTTCCACTGATCAGTATTAATTCCTACTCCAAATAATGAAAGGCGGTCATATGTAGGAGCTGCAGGGCAATAAGTTTGACCTCGCACGGAGCTGAAATTGTATACAGGATGATCGGCAGAAGGATGGAGAACATGAAAAATGATTACTTAGGGGATAATCGGTTTGGGTTCAGAAAGGAGAGAGGCACGCGTGCTGCCATGGCAGAAATGAGATCACCATTTGAGAGAAGTATATGATACAATAGGGATGTCTTTGTCTGTTCCGTATATTTCGGAAGGCGTTGAATGGAGTGAGGCGTATATAAGGCGTTGAATGGAGTGAGTTGGGTAGAACTAATGAGTGATTTGCGGGAGATATGAGTAGATTGGAGACATAAGAGACTTATCCGCAACCTGTGCATGCCTCAGACTTCTCAGGTGTTACTGGCGTATGGTGCAGTGTCGTGGCGGGTAGTGTGGTGGCAGGAGAGTTATGATTAAATGCTGAAAACTAATGTCGAGGAGAGAAGGCTAGGTTGTTGATGTCGGGGTAGAGAAAGGTTAGGGATGCTGCCTGACTGAATGAAGGGAGGTATGAAAACAGAATTGAAGAACATTTAATTGTAGCTAGGGGTGCAGGTTTTGCCTTATTAGGCTAGGCCAAGAAATAGAGGGATGCACAATCCGTGTCTCTACATTAAATCTACCCTTAACTATCGTATAATAATAAAAGAATTTTTTAGACTCACAGCTTACAGGGAAAACAGCTTCGGTATTCTATTTTCAATAAAAACAAAGGAGGTCGTTTCCTATAATTATTTGTACTCTATTACAATGACTTTGTTTACATTTAAGTATATCCGACAATGTTGCAAAAATTTCATAATTAGAGCCAAAAATCACCTCCGTTTCTTTATGAATAACTACGCTGATCACGCATCTCAGTGAACATTTCTCCACGAACTATAGGGGATCATAATAACATTGTTAGACTGCGATAGGGTCATGTTCGGGTAAAATTATTAAGGTGCGTATCACCTCCTGTCACACACCCTGGCGGTGGCTCTCAGAGTATATGTTTATAAATAATAATAAAAGAAAAATAAACATCCCAAAAAGTGCAGCTGCTCAAATATTTTTTGTTCATCTACCTAACGATGCCCATGCGAGTAAAACCTGTACTCTGACTTAAGTATATTGTTTGAAAATTTACATATGACGTCACGCTAATGATGGCTCATCTTACCTTCCAATCTCATGTCACATACAGTCACGTTGACTCCTGCACACAAAATGACGTCATGAATCCGCAATACTCACAAGAATTTCGGGTACTTCTTTTTCCATTACGTGCTTTTTTTATTTTAGATTCGTCAAGGCCGACTCGAACGTCAAAGGACGTCATTGCCTCGCACATGTAAGGAAAGCAGATGTAGATGGGCATCGGGAAACCCGAAACTGCTTTTACCATGCCCTCCTCGATTTGATGACGTGCTTACATTCATTGTCGATGCCTTCCGAGAACAGGAAATCAGCTTTCTTTGAGGGCCCTGTCTCGGAGTCGCATCATCAGATCTTCTCGGATACCTAAAGGACCCCTCCCCCCCCTCCCCCACGTCTGAAAGTGGCATCACGACTCCCCCCTCCACCTTCATCACATATTTTTCACGCATGATCAAATCCCCCTCCCCAGTGTGTCTGACGTCATTTTTGCACGAAGCAAAGTGTGTTTCAAATGCGGGTCTAGTATGTATCATTTTTACCAGCAAGTGTTTTTCAAACCCCTTCACAAAGTTGATGGAGCCGGGTATTATAAATGCAGCTCTAAAGGTATTTCACATCCTCAGACGGCACTCTGCTGATCGTTGATTGATCGCTGATTATTGAAGCGAGCGCTCAGCGTTCATGTGAGCGAACAATCACGTTTCTCAACTCTGCTATAGCAAAAACGGGTGCTTCTTTCCCTCGCGGAATGGAATGATAATTCCTTCTCACTGAGCTCTCAACTCACTTCAAAGCAGCAGATCGCCAGCGAAACCAAACCTTGAGGCAGCAGCACATGCCCGCGCGAATGTTATTTTTTAAACGGTGCAGGGGAGCAAACGATAGCACATTTTATGACAACTCCCTCCTAACACTAAATTTCCATTCTTTCACGTGTCAAAATTAGCCTTCTCATTCATTAAAACCCTTATCATCATGCTTATACATTTTTTTATTCCTCTTTCTATATGATAAAGTGGAGTGGAAATCAAAAATTAACATTTGCACTTTTAGTCTCCACTTTGGACACCAAATATGTTGGGTAACGATTATTTTTTATTTCATACTCCAGCGTCTAAGCTAGGTTTTGGACGAACCCAGATAGGACACTCCGGAATTTCATTATTCTCACAACAAGACACAACCGGACATCCCACGAAAAAATTAACCATTCTTTAACCGCGTTTCCATTCATTCTACCTCTCTTCATTCCATACGGTACGCCTATCCTGTTCCTTCCCCTTCCTCGTTTGGCTAACATTCTCCCCTGTATCACAGTCTTCAACATTCCACTGTCAATCAAAATGGTTTTCATCCATCTTTTCTGTCTCCTTAAGATTTCTCCCAACAATCCCCTCTGCTACCCCGCCATACCTAGTACTTCTTCATTTGTTTTCCTAACTGTACACTTCATCTTCTTCATCTTTCTCCACACCCACATTTCAAAAGCCTCCAATTTACGTCTATCATTCTGCTTTAATGATTTTGTTTCGCACCTTGCAAATCTAAACGCTACATCAAAGTTTTGACGAGTCTTTTCTTAACATCCTTAGTCAATGTTCCCGTCATCAATTCTCTCCTCCTTGTGAAAGCTTCTTTGCCTAATTCTTCGCCCTTTATCACCACTACTACTTTTAACATTTAGGCACAAATCACTTCTTTCAAGATAGTTAGACTGTTCCAGCAATTCCACTTTTTGCCCTCCAATTAGAAAGTTTAAACTAGCCTTCCTCCTTTTCAAACACCTCGTAACCTCTCCTTACTTGGACTAAATATGATTTTTAAAAACATTTGCGGTGTCCACATTTTTGTAAAATAATCATTCTACGGGGTAACGAAACGATCTGTCCTCTTTATGACCGTGGAAATGTTCGCAAACATTAAATTTTTCATTTTATTAATGTACCCTGCAATCCACCGCTAGGGTCTGTGGCACGGGGTGAATACACACGACTAATTTTGACCCGAACATGACACCACCGAGCTCGGGCAATGTTATTCTGATCCCCTATCGTTCGTGGAAAAAATGAAATCTTAAATCTGTTTGATCTACACTTAATCTCTCCAATTTTACTGACATGATTTCGCCTACCGTAGTACTATGGAGATAATAATACAGTTTCAACATCGCTGCTAAATAGACGCCCTTCCAATTTATGCAAGAGCTTCAATCTGTAATTAATCCGCGAGTGATTTCCAACCTAGCACCTCTAATATTTTGAATACGCTGCTAAGTTAATCATAACAACGGTTTACTAGCCTATCTCCTCTATGCTGCTTATGTGTTTATGCCTCAATAATGCCAAAAATTACCTAGAGAAACCTGTTTCTAAGAATTGTATATGATGGCTGTGCTCAATCAGCACAGCCATCATATACAAGAATATTTCTCACAAGAATATTCTTGTGAGAACAATTGAGAAGATGAGCATTTTTTTCAATCGCAATAAACCTTAATTTGAAATTGGAAACTTTGATGGATATTTATCATCTTTCAAAAAACCGGCAACATATTTTCCGTGAAAGGATATTTTACGACTGGACATCTATTTTAAAGGCTCGCTCATGAGAACCAGCTACATGCAATGAATCAATGGTAATATCTCTGTATTTCTGGGTCGGCTTAATCGATCGGGTTTCACGGAAGTAGCATATTGTATATTACATTTATTGCAAGAATCAGAAGCGTCGAAAGTGATAATTGCGATTTATGCGACAACTGCGATTTTTTAAGAGACTGCTATGGTAATGAAGGGAATATTTGCATCGAAGTGCGAAAAAATGACGAGCGATGAACTAAGGAAAGCGTCAAATGTTTGCCCAGGAACACGCGAATGGTTTGATGTGAAATTTTTCCTGTTCACAAAAAAAGGATTACGACAAAATACTATTTAGTGTGCAAAATCTTTCAAATTTCGGGACTATACTAACCCTCTAACAAAGAGCACCTTTCTAATCACTCCTTCATATGCGTGGAAGTATCACGTATATGAAGGAGAAGTTGCAAGAGATTGCCTTCAATGTAGCTTTAGTTTAATGTTAATGTAGTGATTTACTTTTAAAGCCATGCACAATGATCTCACTGTCTTACAGATTTCTCAAAGAGACAGACTTCTCAAAGTACGTAATTACTAATGAAATTACGAAATTATACCCTAAACTGATACTTCTGTCGTTTTAGGTCGTGTGTCCCTCGCATGAGTGACAATAATATTAGTTGGGGAAAAAGATGATCCAAAATATTTAGTTGCAACCCTAGCCTTATGACTGATAGGTAGGTTGAGGTAAGAAAATGTAGATAGCAGTGTGAGAAAATAATTGTTCAACATTGTGCCCCTTTAACCAATGCCATGATATGTGTCAGGGGATGATTCAACACCAAGCATGGAACATATAAAAACAAGTTCTTATTTATTTTGAGTTAGAATATTTTGTGTGCACACGTAGGGGTGTATAGATACTCGACGAAAGTCTCACGGATGTGAATTAAAAATCGAACGAGGAAGCTGGAGTCCGTCCAGTCAACACAAATATAGACAGACACACATGTATTCCGAACTTTTTGGTGAGCCAACCACCTTCTGCGGATAGAAGGAACTAAAGGGAAAGATAAATGAGAAGAGGGCGATGCATAAGAGGGAGGAGTGTGTGTGTGTGTGTGTCTGGATACGTGTATATTTTTGTAGTAATTTTTTTAACAGACCTCTTTCATTTGAAAAAACACTTGGCGGGCACCAAAATCAGGGTTCCGTTTGTATAGAGGGTCCCTCCACGCCCCCCTTTGCGGGAGTCCCCTTCCTCCGAGCGATATCTTCTCCGCTTTTACGATGTCCCGTCCTGTGTTTTTTAACGACCGCGCTTCGAGAAGTTCCCTCTCTGCTGCCGCAAGGTTACTCCTCGCTTCCCGTGGAACATTAATTTTCAGTGATGTTGTTGTCACGAATGGCTCTAGCTCATTGTTATCGCTGCTGTTTTTATCGTTCTCGCAACAGCCGCGGGACTGGGGCATTTTCTTGAAAAGCAAACTGAGACGTGCTTCGCGTCATTCATAGCGCACGCACCGAAGTCTATTGTCGTGGCAACAGCGTCTTCCTTCAACATGATTGGTCCCTAAAGATGCTTGTATTCTTGCAGAAAAAATTGATCCAAGCAATGCAGTTTCAACTATTGCTTGGTAAAATTCTAAGGCGGTCTTGAAAAAATTCGATCATGGGACAATGGAAAGAATTCCTTGCTTTTTTAAACTTCCAAATTATAAATAGTAACGTATTCTAATGTTATCATTAGTATAACACCATCCTCTGGCTATTATTCGATATATTTGCTGTCCTCATTGAGGAATACATCCAACTGGGTCATAATTTCTTCTTGATTGTGCCATAAAATAAAATACTGGCTGCTGGGTGTTCTTTCAGTCTTTCTTGAAACTACAGGTATTCTTGATACAGCTTCATGAATTAGACTGATTAAAACCCGAGCTGATTCCATATTTTTCAATCATCTTGAAACGTCTGCTTCAGACCGTATTGAATTGACTTGATAGATACTATTGGTGTGGTAGTCTTGTGAGTAGAGCGCCGGGTCACTGAATTAAGGGCTTTGATTCCGGGTGATGCCTTCTCACAAGATGTGTGATTTTTCTGGCACCAGATTTTCCTAAAAAACCACAGGGTTGAGAGAGTAAGGAAATGGTCCCCTATACTCTGAGGTGTGCCTCACTAGCCGCTGGGCGAGCCCTACTCTCTCCTTTTCGCCTTGAATTTCACACGCCGTATTAGGTGGGCTCTACACTCCCCCTTATCAAACCAACTTTTGGATAGATTACTGTGATTTGCCTGAAGCCAATCGTTTAAATGTTTTTTTTTCTGAACGCAAAGTATTGAAGTTTAGTTCGGTCTGTGTATACCCAATCATCGCTTGTCCCACCATTATTTTTTGGCAGCATACGGTCATCGGTATAGTCTCTTCTTTTAGATTATTGAAGATAAAATTTCCGATATTAGGCAAAAAATAATTTATTGTATTGTTTGGGTTAATTCCAAATCCTTGAACTGCAATACATTGATTTCGATAAAAGGAATCCTGTTTAATGACGAGAAGATCCACCCCGCTCAAATCGTACTTGCTACAGAGAAGCTCACGTAAATGGGATTCTCCACATTAAGAATACGATATCATGATAAGAGTAAAAGGATTCCAGAAATTTAATATCTGTGGAAAATCGATACGTTTTCCTATTGGTCACAGACGGAACATTACGCTACATTTGTCCACTGTCTAAAAAAGTGGTGCTGAGAATATCGTTCGTGTCTTTTGGCTGGTTTGCAATTTCTGCGATATGCCAAAGTGAAAAACAACGAGTGGCGCAAAAAGTTTGGTTTTCTTAATCAGAAATATGAAGCTTGAAACTCAATGAATGCAATAGTAATCATTTGGTGTGGATGGGTGAAATGCGACACAAAATCCGACAATTTTTAAAATATTTCCAAAAAAGGAGTATTGTCTTTCACTGACTAGAGCCACACGGTACCAGTCACCGGAAGAACGGCAACCAAGCGACGGTACCGACATCCACTGATAAACTGGTCGTCTATGGCCAAGGAGGGCGACACATGACATTAGAGTTATCGTAAGAATTATCAATGACATTTGCCAGCGCACTTTATTGCACTTCCTTAACACATAGCGGACTGCTGTCGAGTTTATGCCGAGATTCGTGGCTGATAATCGGTTGTTTGACCGCTTATAAATACACCTATGTAGACCAGGTAAGCAACTACCCAGGCTTCCTCTCCATACTACCCTGTCCGATAAATACGCGAACTGAGGCCATAAAAACTTTATTTTGCAAAATATAGTCTACATCGAGTTTATCCCCTTCAGAGTACTCTCCATTCGTTGCTATGCACTTATTTCATCTTCTTTTCCACCTTAAACGGCACCCATGGAAGTCCTCGGCAGTTAGGCTTTTTAGTTTTCTCGTCGTTTCTTGCTTTATTGTGTCCACATCTTCCGAATGATGACCCCTCATCACAGTTTTGCATTTTGGGAATAGGAAAAAGTCGCAGGGGGCAAGATCTAGCAAATAAGGAGGATGATCAAGGATGGTGATCGAATTTTTTTGCCAGAAACTGGCGAACAATCAATGCTGAATGGGCGCACTTTTTTTAAAACCCAAATGTTCGGTCAAAATAGTGGGCACTGATTAATTGATTTTCCTAAATTTAGCTCATCAGTTATCATTTGGACAGTTTTTCGACGATCAGTACGGACAAGGGACCGCACACGATCAATATCGTCGTCAACATTGGTGGTTGAAGGTCGTCCCTTGCCTTGCATCATCCGTGACCTCTTGTCGGCCATCATTAAAACGCTTAATCCATTTGAAAACGTATTTTTCTTCGGAGCATTTTCAACGTAAACAGTTGTCAACATTTCAGTAATTTCTTGATAACTTCTACTGCACTTCACTAAAAAACTTGATGTTGAATCGTTGCTGCGTGATTTCGTCAATTCCCATTTTCCGGAAACAAGGGCAACGGAAACTAGCATAACTGGCACCATACGCACGTACGAGGTGTGTTAAAAAATTAATTTTTTCATTTCGTGGCCTTGAAGAGTCCGATTGTCAAACTTTTTTTTATTATGTTGGTATACATGCCCCTGAAGTATGATAAAACTTTCAGCTGTTTTCATTGTGGCCTTTGTCTGTGACAGCCACTAAGGTGAGATGTTTTATGAGCTCGACGATTTTCGTTTGGTAAAAGAAATGGATCAAAGAATTTGTATCAAATTTTGCGTAAAAAATTAAAAAAGTGTAACAAAGTGTGTGAAATGTTAACAAAGGCCTATGGTGAGTCTGCTATGAGTAAATCAAGAGTTTACGAGTGTTATAAGCGTTTTCAAGAAGGCCGAGAAGATCTGAAGGCCGTTGAAGATGACGAACGCCCTGGACGCCCCAACAATCAACAATCGATGAAAACGTGGAAAAGTGAGAGAAGAGGTTATGAACGATCGCCGAATCACAATTAGAGAGGTCGCTGATGATGTTGGCATATCGATTGGATCATGTCATGACATTTTTTCCAATTTTTTGGGCATGAAACACGTGGCAGCAAAATTCGTTCCAAAATTGTTGAATTTTGAACAAAAACAGCGGATGGAAGTTGCTAAGGAGTCACTAAATGTAGTAAACGACGATGCAGAATTACTGAAACGTATTATAAAAGGTGTTGAAACATGAGTTTATGGATATGACGTTGAAAAATCCCAGTGGAGGCATTCTGGCTCGCCAAGACCGAAAAAGGCTCGACAATTGCGGTCGAACGTGAAGGTTATGCTCACTGTGTTCTTCGATTTTAATGGCATAGTGCATCATGAATTCCTGCCGCCAGGTCAAACGGTCAATAAAAAGTACTACCTACAAGTTCAATGCCGTTTGCGTGAAGCAATCCGAAAAAAACGCCCGGATCTGTGGAAAAACAACTCATGGCTTTTGCACCACGATAATGCACCAGCTCACACTTCATTGCTTGTTCGTGAATTTTTGGTCAAAAATAATACGGTAACGATGCCCCAGCCTCCATATTTGCCAGATATGGCTCCGTGTGACTTTTTCCTATTTCCAAAAATTAAGAGAGCCTTGAAGGGCCGTCGTTTTACAGCCGTAGATGACATTAAAAGCGCATCGCTGAAAGAACTAAAGGCTATCTCAAAGATCGAGTTTGAGAAGTGTTTCGGGGATTCGAAGAAGCGCTGGCACAAGTGCATAATCTCCAATGGGGACTACTTTGAAGGTGACAAATCAATATGAATAAGAATAAATAAATATTATTGCCCGAAAAATTAAAATTCTAATTATTTTTTAACACACCTCGTATGTATATATGAGTATGTACATACACATGGGTGGTCTGAAAAGTTTCCGACCTAACAACATTCAGAAAATTTCAGAAAAAAATGTCTTGTATCTTTGTTTGGTCGGAAACCTTTCAGGTATGTTGACGTATGATTGTATATTGTATGCATGTATGTGTGCTGACTTATTCATAAATCTAACGAAGTTTTAACTAAATAAATAGTATATTTAGTTAATTAAAAAATAGATATTTGGGTAATTCAACGCACACATAAAAGGCTGGCCATAACAGCTTCCACCACACGCTCTTGCGGGGTATTTTGTATATGCAGTTGCTAAAATAAATAGCCCTAGAATGAAGGACGGCAGTGGTAAGATCGTGGCCGAGAAGTCGCGGATTTTAATACCGACCGCTTCGTGCATGGATCGTGAGTTTGCCCGAGCATAATCTCCTTAGAAGCAGCCACGGATATTTAACCTCACCGTTACCAACGTACCATACTCGTATACCGAAATACACTCTGAATGCCTGAAGGGGAGAACTTGCACAGTCGCTCTCGTCACTTCCGGTCGCTCGACAGCCAAACGGAGTGAGTAATAGGCAAAAAATATGAGGTGATGGTTTTGAAGCTTCGGAAAGAGACGCTTGTTTTTCCCGCGTATAGTCTTCTAAAAACATAATACATTTTACATTTTTGGAACAATATTTGCATTCTCATTTGCTTGGTTTCTGCAAAAAACGTAACTTGAAAAATCGTAATGAGGAAACACATTGAGCGAAACCATTGAATAAATCAAAATAATTAATTGAAAGCATTACATATATTTAGAAATATCCTAAATATCAAAAAAGTTGAAAAGAGGTTTTTTAGTAAAGAACATATAAGATCATCTTTAAAGGATGTTAATTAAATATATATAAGAATCCGTGTTACTTAGAAGAAATCATCTATAATGTTCCTATATATATATAATATTATATTTTATATATGTTAGGTAAAATACCGGTTAAGGAAGGTTTTTTTGGATGGACACAACTGTCAAATAAACATTTTGTAACTCCAAACAAATCCCAATCCAGCAACCTAATCTACATCAGGTCCCTCTTCATCTCTGTGTACTTCTTTCCTCCCTTCATCCCGTCCAACATCCCTATCCTGTTCCTGCCCTTTCCTCGCTTGCCCAACATTCTCCCCTCTATTACCTTCTTCAACATTCCACTACCGCTCAATACGCCTTTCATCCATTTTTCCTGCCTCCATGGGATTTCTCTCAACAAACCCCTCTTCTCACCCACAATCTCCAGTACTTCCTCATTTGCTTTCTTTCGGTCCATTTCACTTTCTCCATTCTTCTCCACACCCACATTTCAAAAGCCTCCAATCTACGTCTATCCTCCTGCTTCAGTGACCACGTTTCCGCGCCATGCATAGCTACGCTCCATATCAGAGTTTTTACGAGTCTTGTCTTAACATCCCTACTCAACGTCCCCGTCATCAACTCCCTCCTCCTTGAGAAAGCCTCCTTGCCTAGCGCATTTTTCTCCTTACGTCCCTAGTACTTTGACCGTATTGGTCCAAAACACTTCCGAGATATGTAAACTGTTCCACCTGCTCTATTTTTCATTACCTGCTCAGTCAGCCAAGGGGTTGCAAGCATTGCTGAGTGAATTGGAGGTTCAGTGCGATAAGTATGGGATGAAAATCAATATTAAAAAAACAAAGGTTATGCGACTTTCCAGAATGAAAAAGGCTAAGCTAAATATTAAAATAGGCGGGGAAAAAATAGAGAAGGTAGAGCAGTTTATATATCTCGGAAGTGTTTTGGACCAATACGGTCAAAGTGGTAGGGACGTAAGGAGAAGAATTGAGGTAGGCAATGAGGCTTTCTCGAGGAGGAGGGAGTTGACGGGAACGTTGAATAGGGATGTTAAGACAAGACTCGTAAAAACTCTGATATGGAGCGTAGCTATGCATGGCGCGGAAACGTGGTCACTGAAGCAGGAGGATAGGCGTAGATTGGAGGCTTTTGAAAAGTGGTTGTGGAGAAGAATGGAGAAAGTGAAATGGACCGAAAGGAAAACAAATGAGGAAGTACTGGAGGTGGTGGGTGAGAAGAGGGGTTTGTTGCGAGAAATGCTATGGAGGCAGGAAACATTTGATGAAAGGCCTATTAAGCGGTAGTGGCATGTTGAAGAAGGTAATAGAGGGGAGAATTTTGGGCAAGCGAGGTAAGGGCAGGAACAGGATAGGGATGTTGGACGGGATGAAGGGAGGAAAGAAGTACACAGAGATGAATAGTGACCTGATATACATTAGGTTGCTAGGTGTAGAGTCAAAAAATGTTTATTTGATAGTTGTGTCCATCCAAAAACCTACCTTAACCGGTAGATTACCTAATAATAATAATGAACATTGAACACAGCATTCAACCCGAAGGTCGTTTTGGTAGGTGATGGTAGCGTTCAACCAGTTCTAAGCCCGACGGCGTGTGATATTCACACATAGGGGGGCCAGTTTCTTTCCCTGTGCTGGTTATGGTTTCCTAGGAAGATTTGGCACCCAAAAAATCACACAGCTAGGGTGGAGGTTCAGGTGCCCAGGGTGCCCGGACGTTAAACCCGGTACCGTCCGGTCAGTAGTCCAATGCTCCTTCCATCTGGACAACCACGACCCACATATATATAAATATATATATATATATATATATTCGTATTTATTACATATATCAATATTTGCAGTTTGCGCCGCTCTAAAAGGCAAATGATTGAAAGAGGATCTGGTACACATTGTGGGAAATATTGATTCTACTGGAGGAAAACTCCCCTCCACACTAACTACAACATTGACGTGGTGGAAGAGCTTGTGTTTTCTGATAACCCCTAGAGTTGTGCTGACGGGAAAAATGTTAATTGTTCCTTGCAGGGTCACCCACGCCCGAGAAGTCGAAGGGTAGGAACCAAACGAAATGTAGTCCGTGAATTCGAATGATTGTGCCACTTTAGAAACACTATTGATGATGGTCCACGGGGAAACCCTTGATTTTTGATTTGATTGAAATGTGGCGATAGGCGAATGAAGGGAGGGCATTGACGGAAGCAGCAGAGGCATGAGTGTACGGTTTAGGTGGGCGAAATAACTGCGGGGAGGAAATTATAGTTTTGCAATATAAAATTATATATACGTGTATGTAAAATTATAAAATAACTATTTATAATACTTGTACTTGTATTTCAAATCAAATTCTATGCATTTCATTTTTAAATGAATAAATGATATTCAAACCTAAACCAAAAAACTCTCTTAAAACTCACCCAAAGACACTCGACCAGTGTATTTATTTATGTTATCATCTGTAGGATAACGGTCTGTTTGGAATCTAGGAATGCAGATGCGTTGGCGGAGACTAATGCAAAAACCAAACCTCAGTTCTCCACCCTATGATCGGTTTGATGGGCCAAGGTAGAGCTCACCTAGTACTCAACCCTATACAGTGTGTGGTACTCACACGTTAACAGATTATGGGGGCCAGTACTTATCCCTGTGGCGTCCATGGATTTCGTGAAACCTTCCTTGGTACCCGGCAAATTACATAGCTTTGGAGAGATTGAGGATGTCCTGAAATGTCTCCAGGAATCGAGCCGGGGCCCTTAGGTCAGTAGCTCAGCGCTCTACTCACTAAACTATCTTAATTCTTCTTTGCAAATAGAATCATGAATAAATGCACCATTCTATGGGTGGGATAAGTCAATACATCATTCCACAAGCAAGGATGCGTGGCAGGGGATGTTAGGTCACCAGATATTCTAATTTTTCATACGCATGGCATCTCGTGATACACTTATAGTGTGGAGGGGGGCGACTGAACTCTATTCATGAAATGTCACACATTACGAATATTATACTGCTAGTAACTACTTCACTGACTACACAAAGAGGACAAAAAATGCCAACTTTTAAAGGCCCGCCCACATGCAACGCAGTCACTAACTGCCAGGTAGTATTTTATTTACACAACACCCCGCGAACCGGCACAAGGGCCAGCGGTGGGTGGCGTTAGGGTAATATCCTGAAGAAGAATAATCAGTTCATCAATCTACACAAATTATCAACAGGAGTGGAGGGATATTTAATGTTGGACATGGAAGTGAATATCCATTAATCAATACACTATGAATGGAGCACAATCCCGAAAGAGTACTCAGTTCATCCTACAAAAATGGTACCCCATAGGGTATACAAGGTTTGTATAAAGCCTATCGGTAACAATGTTCCCCTGGCATGTGCGTGAAGTGCTGAATTCAGGCGGTCGGTTGAGTGTGCGCATGATTGCAGATCATATCGGCATTGATAAAATGCAGTGCGCACCATTATCCCATTTTAACTGACAACATTTGGCGGTGTGACAGATCTGCGGTAAATTCGTCCCGAATGTGAGTCGTGTGTCTGCTTGCGAAGGTCATCTGCAACGCGTTGAAGAATACCCCGACTTTTTGGACAATCTAGGGTGCAGGTGAATGTGTATAATGTCTATTTTATTAGTGAATTATCCGTTCGGAATGTGTAGAATATTAACCGGTTATAAGTGCCTTAATTGCATATGTGCCTGCCTTCTTTTAATTCTCGTATATTTTGTTTCCCTCTTTGTGTAGGCATAGGAATAGCTGCTTACCATGTAATACTCGTAATATAAGTAGGCATGTTTCATGATTGGTGTTCGATCGCCCCCTTTCCACGGGTTTTTTGGGTGGATCGTAGGGTGCTAGGTGCATGAGGAAAATAGAGGGAATATATGTAGAATGGCTGGTGAGCTACCACCCCCTGCCACACGTCCTTGCGATCGCTTGCGGCGTATTATGTAGATTCCCCAACTTGACAGCAGCAGACAATGCCCTATTCCCAAAAGAAAATCCTCCCTCAAAGTACACCACTATGGGACCCTAATTGCCATCAAAGAAGGTTGCACGCGTACCCTTAAGGAACATTCCGGAATCCGCCTAACAGGGAGCCTTCGAGTCGTGGAAAAGCCGCTCTGGCAAAAGTTAGTCGACGTCCAAGGGATATACTTGGAAGAATTTTGAGGCACTGTAGCAATATCTGAAATCTATTTTTACGAAACTTTTCCCGAATCTTTTTATCTAGACCATGTGTGATGGCAAGCACGGGAATGGAATCCGTGTTGTCCGCAAGGGAGACCGGGCTGTTGCCGTGCAAATCCTATTCCTCGTCTCCACTTGGAGAACTAGGAAAAAAATGGCCTTCCTCACTGCCAAGCAAGGCAAAAATGGAAACTTTTTTTAACACAACCACTCGCCGGGCTTCGTCTCCACCTCAAATTTAAGCGCATCGAATACCATGAGCATTCATTTGGCTCGCCAAATTCCCTTCGAATGTAGATGATACCTCAATATTGAACATCTGATTTCGCATAATGCAGAATATTCAAAGCTTGTATGACCTTTTGGCAACATCTGACCATGAAACGTGCTGGTGGCATCACTCCTAAAACAAAAGGTAAACTGACCCCGAGAATTCTTGGATCTTTTGGAAATCAATATGCATAAAACTATTCATAGGGTTTACATAAAGGTTCTTAACGAAAAATATGAACTTAAATAAAATGATAAAGCATTATTTCCACGAAAACGAATAATACAATTACATCGAATTTATTTCGAAAAAACTTTGAGAGCCTTAAGCATCAAGTTCTGCCTTTGCGGAACAGAAGCTACAGACGATGAGAACACGACAGGAGAGTACTAAACGCAAATAAAATTAATCCCAACGCACACAACATAACGTAACTATTTTTTCGTGCCTTCACAAGAGAAACTAGTAAAAATCATTTCGCGCAAACTATCGACAAATCAGAATAATTTCCGGAACTCAGCTCAAATTTACCGGTTTTGAAAAATACTCATGGCCATTATCGCGATTTTACGGTCGACTGGTCACCTTTTTCATCCTTCCTCATGAGTAATACCGTAGATGTGTTTCACCATCAAAACAGGGAAGAAGGCAAGCAATCGTCGTTTGGCATTGGTATGCAACATCCGAATTCCGCTTAAATTAATAACGCTATCATTACACCTAATAGTTATTCTTTTATTCCGAAACAAAAAAAGGTGCACAATTAACTATGAAACATCAAAAGTGACCACCAAATCAACTAACCTTCTTTTAACTATCACTTTTCCTAAGAATCTAAAGGCATATTTGGAACATGAATAGCGTCACTTATCAATTCGACTGAGGTCTTCAATTTCCAGTCAGGATTTTCATTTCACCAGAGCTTTTCTCAGTGCCACTGATACAAGAAATACATATAGGTGCGCCAAAGGTTGGATTAACACTTCCATTACTGTTTCATTGCGTTGAAAACCTGAGTTACATTTTTGTATTGGGAATAAAAGTGTGACTATGTGTAATTCCTATTTTACAGAACAAGAAAAATACACAATAATGGCCACAGAGTACAATAAATCAAGTAATTGTTTCAAAATGTTAGGTCATCGTCAGGTGGTAAAGCAAATAGAATTTTAATAAGTGGGCTTCAAACAAGTGTATTTATTATGCTCTGTATTTTCTCTATCTCCCAGTTCTCTAAAACCATAAACAAAATTTCCATTTCACTAATGGATATGAATAAATTTAACAAGTTTTAATTTCATAGCCTCCCAAATTAGGAAGAAAAAAATTGGGGGTTGGGTGGATTGATTGATGGATGGAAGGATTCACTAAGTCAACAAGTGGAAATCAAGGTAGGCCTGCGCCTATTTTATTTATTTTTTTAATTTTAACAGAGCAATAAAAATAATGGATCAAAATAAAAACGCTTCCATTCTATTGATAAGCTTACTCTTACAGGAGATAGTCGTTGGAATAGTTAGCATAGAACGGCAATCTGGACTGTATTTACATCTCACCCTGCAATCCATCATCGAAAGGGGTGCGGCAGGAGGTATAAAGTCAGTAGCTATTAAGGCAAATTACAATGCCGCTTTATTTCATCACTGAACACGTGTCCTGTTCCAAGGAAATCAAGTCAAGAATAGCCAAGAGAAAAGAGGGATTTAATAAGCAGAAGACTACTGTGCGGACCTTTGAAAAAGGAACTGTGAATGAGATTGGCAAGATGTTACATCTGGAGTGCGATGCTGTACGGAGAAGAGACATGGACTTAGCGAAGAGGTAAAGTAAAAGAATAGAGGTCTTCGAACTGTGGATCTGGAGGTGAATGGAAGGAATTAGATCCAAGATTAAAGTAAAGAATGAGGAGATGCTACGAAGGACTGAAGAAGAGACAATTGGTAAAGATTATTAAGGAATGGGAAGTTAATTGGTTAGGATATTGTATGAGGAAGAAGTGCCTGTTGAAGACTGTGTTGGAGAAAATGGTAGAGGAGGAAGAGAGAACGAGGGAGGAAGAAGTATTCAAGGTCTGTCTCAATAGTAGTAAAAATGAGTTGATTATTAAAATGTATTGTCAGAATTGATACATTCACTCAGTCTTCAAAGTAGCACCCTAGTGCGCCCACACTCCGTTGCCAGCGGGTTTTCCACGCCTCTTACGCCTTCTGAGAGGCGGTGCCCGGAATGCTGCTAAGCTCCGTCGTCACGGCCTGTTGTAACGCTTCCACCGAGCCGCGGTGACGTCTTTCAGCACGGATTTGAGGCGGGGGAAGAGGAAAAAGTCTGGTGGAGCAACGTCAGGGCTCTAAAGTGGCTGAGGCATAGTCGAGAAGCTCTCGGAATATCCGCGTGCGAGCTTCCTTTTGTTCGTCTCAGAGCACTCGCGGCACCAACTTCGCACACACCTTTTTCATGTCTTTGTTTTTGGTCGCAAGTCGACGCACATAACTTACAGAGATGCCAAGTTCATCAGGAACCATGAGAACACTTTATCTGCGATCCCTGTCCAACAAAGCATTCACTCATACAAGATTTGCGTCAATCTTTGATGCCGAAGGGCGTCTGAAACGTTCAGCATCTTCAACTTCCTCTCTAGTCTCCCGAAACAACTTGTGCCCCTCAAAAACACCCGATATACCCATGGCGTTTTCACCATAAGCTGCCTTGAGCAGGTCATGAGTCTCTTTTAAGGTTTGGCTCAGTTTCATGCAAAGTTTGATGGCATAGCGCTGTTCCAATCGCCGGTTCAAGACAGAGCCTAACGAGATCACGTCATAGAGGTTTCGCAAACTAACGACCCGCACACCGCAAATGCTGGGAGCCAACTGCCACCGGCCTCCAGCCTTTCCTGAAACTCTCCTCCGCTGAACCCAGCCAGAGAAACCGCTGCCCGTCCGTCCGTCTATCCGGGAAAATATGTCATACTACTTTTGGGACAGACCTTGTACATTTTTCAAGAAACTGTAACAGTAACTTTAACGGAGTCACCTGCTATGTGTGCATTATAATGCAACCATTTCAGAGAGTAAAAGGCGAATGATTTTTACTCTCTGAAATGGTTGCATTATAAGACCTTGTACATGGTTGGACATGGTTAAAATTGGGGGAAAATATGAAGAAACTAAGAGAATGGCTCAGGACAGAGAGAAATTGAGATCTAGCATGAGAAAAGCTGCCACAAGGTAGAACAACCAATGATAATGATGGTTAATTAGTACTGGGTTTTACATTATTTTTGACAGATTTCAACGGCCCTATGGGACGTTTTCTACTGTTATGGAGAGGAAATGGATTCCTTTAATCAGTAAAGTCGGCATTCGGTTTCTCTATTTCTCGTTTTCGTCTATTAAGATCAGACCATCCTCACAGCGCCAACGTTTAAAGATATACTATTTGTATTTATCTAAAAGTTTGTCGTGCAAAAGTTGAACATTCATGAATGCTGTGTCTCCCGACCCAGACAATCCAAATGATTATGTAACCACTTATATTCATTGAAAACGATGCTTCAAGGAACTGACAGCCAATCTCAGAATCGTATTCGTAGGTGAATGCGGTTGCTAGTTGATAGTGTATGCATGTGTGTGGGCGAGTGTTTAAGGTTTTAGGATGAACATATACGATTCTGTGTGCGTATATTGGCATGAATTTGTGGATTTTGGATGCGGTTTTATTCTTAATTACGAGTGTTGACCTAACATCCCCCGCCATACGCAATTTCGGTGGCTTGCGGGGTAGTAGATTATTTATATGCAGATGAACCCTGTGTCATCCCTCGACGACGATTCATGCCCTCCACAGGGTTCCATATACTTGACGCATACTCAAGGTAAGATTTAAACCAACCTGAAATGAAGTCTCTCCTTAACGTTTTCATTTGAATGTTTCCACAATGTGATTTCAATCGAGCCAAGTTTCTTCAACGAACCTCCGCGAGCCGGCTCCCCCAATGCTAAGGCAGATGTCTGCGTGGTTCCGCTTCAACTGCGTGTGAATTCAGGGATTCCGATGAACAGAACAGGGTGCCCATCTTCCTCTACCCAACTGCGCGGTCCGTGGTTGGCAGATTTGTTAATTGAGTCGGCATGCCAAAACATCCGTCTCTCGCCCATCTCTCATCAATACAAGATTCGATAAAAAAAGACGTATTCTAATATTTTTTCGGTCCGCGCGAATCACGCCGACGCGACGGGTCCCAGTGGCACATCACTAACACATTCACTTTCTTCTAAGCCTTCGCCGCGAAAAATGTTTCTTCAAGTAGCAGGAACATCCTGACGAGTAAAATTTGCCTAATTATGTTTTCTTATGCCCGTCGTCCAGGATGGCTCGCCTACGGGCAGCGGAAAGAGACGAGTGGGTGAACTGCGTCGTTCCTGCGTGACGAATCGGTCTCCAATTAGACTTCGCGGTATCGCGATGCACGGAATACAATGGCGAGCGTCCCACGCCTACATCTGCATCCTGCCCTGCGAGGGCGTACGGCAGGTGGTGTCAGGTCATCACCCATAACGGTAAATTAACCTGAACATTTGTTGTCTTAGGCATAAATTTATGGAATTTACAAAACATATTGAGTGAAATGAAATTATTCACTCTGCAATTCCACACACTTTACTTCAAAACACCACCCAGGTTTCGACGTTGAACCACATCTGATGACGTTCAACGTCGAAACCTGGGTCGTGTCTGTTAAATATAGTGCGTGAAATTACATAGTCAATAATTTCATTTCATATCAAAATATAACATGAACATATTTCCTGGTGATCCAACATTGAAACATCCAACGTGATGCTTCTACCAATTGTAGTCGCGGACTTTGGCAGGGAAAAGGGATTTTTTATGTGGTTCCGTTTAACAATTAATTTCCCTAAACTTCCCGTTGTGGTCTCATATACATCTACATAATACCGGTTTGTTGTGTAGAATGTGTAGACCCTACCGTGGCTTGGCCCACACCCTAGCGGTGGCTTGCATGGTACTAAAATAAATACCCCGATAATTCCCGCAACGGTGTATGACGGGGGAGTATTAAAATATTTTCATGCATAAATATAGTACTAATACATAAATATAATGTTCATATACACAGACACACGTCCGCTTATGTATGCACGCTTACGTCTTCAATAAATTATGTAATCCAGTTAAGTTTTTTATTTTGTTTTTGAGATTAGGAGAGGTAGAAAGTAGGTATCGTCCGAGGTAGAATGTGCACTTGAATCTGTCAGTACTGATGTCTCCCTCCCTTATTCTGTCCTGCTGGTCCAATCTGACGAGGCAATATGGTGCCGCAATAACTCCCTGGTTGTCACCAGTAAAGTCGGTTGTTTTATATCTTTTTGAAAGTGATTCTTGCCTGCTCTCTCTTCGTGAATCAAGATGCTCCCAGCCTAATTACTCCAGCGCAACCGTCGCGCGCAATTACTTCTCGTAGCGATTTTTAACAAACATAGAGGGTTTTCCCTTAAAGTTTTCCAATTCCTTATTCAGCTTTTTCTCCCATGGGTCCAAAATACTTTCCGTGTATTCCAAATTTGGTCTGACTAAAGTGAAACTACACAATCTCTTTTACCTCTCCATTCCATTTTCCTACAACCCGTCTAATGAAATCTAACCTCTTTAAGGCTAACCCACATAATCTCATGACGTCTTTGTCCCATGAAGGGTGTTGAAAGAGGAAGCCACAGATATTTGGCCTAATCTTTTATCCTTTAATATCATCTACAATTGCAACACGGAGTTAAAATTATACCTTCTGTGTCATCGATTTCGATCGATTCTCAACGCTGTGTAAACTCGACTGATTTTAGCTAATAGTTTTATAATAAGAGCACAAGCGTGACAGGTCTTTTAGGGGACTTAGGCTGGGAACCACTTGAGATACGGAGAGAACAAGCGAGGCTTTTAGAAAGGTTCAGAACCAACGAGTTTAGCGATGACACTAATTATAATGGCTCCACCTTACTTAGGAAGATCAGACTACAAAGATAAAATAAGGGAGATAGATTCCAGTACTCCTCATTCTTTCCCCTAACAATCATAAATCATAATAGTAAGAAACCGAAGTCATTTTAGAAACCAAAAACATTGAATTTACAATTCGGAACAAAATTAATTATTGCAAACACATCAGGTATATTTGTAGGTGCATGTGCCCGTTAGTTGGTAGTTTCAGTGATTAGATATGTGTGGGTTGTAAGGGATTTTGCATGAATGCATACCATTTTTTGTTTGTGGATTGTATCAATTTTCGGCTTTTGCATGAGGGTTTTTTTCTTAATTACGGGTGGTACCCTAACACCCCCCGCCACACGAGCGTTTGGTGGCTTGCGAGGTATTAAGTAGATGTAGATTTTGTAAGTTGTCCTCGTAATCATCGTGCTTTCAGCGTTTACCAACCCAGGTAAAATAACAGTAACACAAGCTTTTCCGATGATGGTAAAAAAAGAAACTTCGCACTTCCAGATAAAGATATGTGGAAGTGCAGTTTCTTTTTTTATCCTCATCATGAAGGAATTCCACAAAGTTAAACCTGAAACTGTCATGTTTAACAAGTCTTTCCGTTCGTTCATAACAATATTTCGCACAACGGGCAGCATTTATCTACCTCTTTTTAATTCAGAAATTGTAAGAGACCGTAACAACATTGTCCGAACGCGGTAGGGTCATATTTGGGTAAAATTAGTCTGCTCTTTATTCACCCCCTGCCACACACCCTATCGGTGGCTTGCAGGGTACTAAAAATAAAAGTAAAAAAGTTTTATTTGAACATTTAAAATCCGATTCGAAATGATCGATCAATGATTCGAAATGCCTTCAAAGCAGCTCCGCAAATGTACCTTGCGTATTTTCTCCATGTAAGATCCGATGTTATTGCAATCTCCAGGTATATTATTTTGTCTGCTACGCAGCACCATCCTGAGTCAAGGATATCTATAGGAAGTGTTTTCTCTGAATTGTATCTTTGCGCACCTTTTCTGAAAAACTAATGAATCCAATCCCGTCACAAGCACTATTATTTTCGACACCGCTAGAAATGACCGCACAGTCTGTTTTCTTTCTTACACCCCGGTACATTATAGTATCATCGGCGAACAATCTTACCGAGATGATTGATGGTTGCAATCTGAAAGGATACGATGCACATTTATAATGAATGACTTTCCTTTCCCAACTTCGACCGTCCATACGAATGATATTGGTGTGACGAGGGAACGTATAGTGGGTATCTTGAGCATATCGATCGAACCTACATCTACATAATACTATAATCCGCAAGCCGCCGCAAGGGTGTGTGGCGGGTGGTGTTAGGTCACCACCGTAAAAGAGAACAAAACTACATGCAACATATACGCATCTATGCAAACCTATGCCCACAGTGGTGTATACATTCATGCCAAAACCATTTCAACTTACACAGATGCAAATACATATACTATCAACTGACAAACAAATGCACCCTAGGATGATGCAGCAAAAAATGTATCCAATAACGTGCAGGCTAAAATATGACAAGTAAGAGTCGAAATTCCACTACCACATTGACATACAATATCACAAAGTAATGATCAATCCATTTCAAGGAGATAAGGCGCCAAGTTAAACGCTGAGAAAATTTTGCCAAGTCGCCAGCAATGATAGATAATTGAAAACAAATTTTCACTATTTTGATATCGACACGTATCACTCTGGAACTGAAGATTGGTAAACAAAAACAACTGTTTCGAAAACGCAAATTACTTTTTTCAGTTTTCAGTCTTGCTTCGTTCATCACCTTTATCAACATCGGAGTGAATTATTAGAACCGGACAAATATTAACGCTATTCGCAAAAAAGTGCATTGTGAGTTGGAAAGACACTTTCGCAATATTCCATGAAGCGGGTGCCAAATCACTCATTGGCTATGGATCGCAAATGGGGGTCGGAAGCTTGACAGCTCGAACGTGCATAAATTCGTGATTTTTCTCCACGTCTCCCGTGCGTTTTTCTAAAACACCCGAGCCGAGTGGACGGCTGGACGATTCACGGTGTCATCAATAACCTACCCCACAATAAAAGTGAGCACGGCAACGCAAGAAGAACTTCCCTCGAGAGCATCACTTCACCACTCCTCCACACACCTCCCCCTTCCCTCCTCCCACCCCCCAGCTTCCCCGAAACGGATGGAGGTCGACATGGCAACGCTGAAGACAATGACGGAGCGAAATTTCCCCGACGACGCGCGGTGACTAAGGGCTCCAAACATTTCATTCCGCCCCACGGGACCGGAAGTCCTATCGCATTCTCTCTCTCATCGAAACTCACTCACCACTTCGCTTGAAAATAAAATAAATAGCGTGGCCACCGGAGAAAATAAAAAGGATCGATTGACGGCCGTCGATGTAGAAGGATGTGACCAAGTAGAGAGCGCGCTTGTTTCCCCAGTCGCGTGTGGTTTCGGAGGGCCCCACCGCGGGGGTGACTGGGAGTGGCGAGGGACGGTCTCCGCCGGAGACCGGTCGATCGGCGTCCGTCGGATGACGGGACGGTGACCAAATCTCGACCATTTCCTGCCGTTTTGACCCATGTATGGGCAAACCGGGATTTTTATTATGGTCCTCCGCCAGACCGGCCCCGGGGCACGCCGAATCTCCCCCGAGGCCAGACGCACAGGGGTGACTCCACCCGCGTGAGTCACCACCACGCGCTCAATTAAAAGTCAAGCAGGTGCAAATAATCCCTCCCAACATCAGCTTTGGCCATCACCGAATTGGCGGCTCCCGTCGGCAAACGGAACCGGCCGGCGGCGTGCGTCGGCTGCCTTCTCCACGACAGGCGGGGTGGGTCTCCAGGATAAAAGCAATTTTCGTCTACATTTACATAATACCCCACAAGCCGCCACAAGGTCGTGTGACGGGGGGTGGTGGGTCACCACCCGTAAAAGGGAACAAAACCCCATGCAAAATCAACACATTCCACGTACATCCAAACCTATCTCCACAGTGGCGTATACATTCATGCAAAAATCTTTTCAACTTACACGCATGCAAATGCATATACTGACAAACTGACAAACAATTTCAACTTAGGATGTAGTTAAAAGTTTATACAATAACGTGCGAGCTAGAATTTGCAAACTAAGAAGGTGTAATTCTACTACCACATGGGCATGCAACATACAACGGTCTCCTCCCCCAAGGCCACAGGTAGGGAATGTGACCCAAAACTGCGGGTAGCGAGAGGTTTCCCCTACAAAGAGAATTGAGGGATGGATGAATTTTTCATTCGAAGCTTCCGCCGAAATTGCACCAAAGTGCTGATCTTCTCGCAAAGACTGGTTTCTTCCGACTCTCTTTAACCCTAGGTTGTTCGGGCAAGTGCCCGCTACACCGATCGGCAATAGTCAGTGGAATGTTCCCCGAACTGTTATGCTCGTCTCCAAATGTCTCAAGGACGTTTCCTTAATTACCTTTCGTCGTCCATTACGAATTCGTTCATCCGAACGCGGAGTTGCAATTAACAAGGGAAGCGGCCGACAGCGAACATTTACGCCACTTGAGATAGGAGTGTAATTTAGAAGAGAGAGGGTTTTTAGGGAATGGGGGAAGGGCTGTGAGAAACACTGCGCTAACATTGACCTATTCCTGGCCATGGGTGTCAAAGGGTCACCAAATTTAACGTCCTACCTGACGGGCGGCGTAATTCACTTGAAGTGCTCTCCACAAAGCATCCCAAGTTGGGACAGTGATACCGTAGAAAAATCCTGCAACTGACGCGAATCGAACGCAGGCCCTCGGGTTGGGAAGCCTGGCATATAAAGAATTGGGAGTTATTAGACACGTTGTTGACAGGAGCGACTCCAAGGTCAAGGAGCGTTGTTACCACGCTCTTGTAAAGCCTCATTTACAATATTCATGCAGTGTATGGGACCTTAGTGGAAAAGGCCTCATTCGGGAAATTGAGAAGGTTCAACGCCGGGCAGCCCGTTTCGTTATAAACTGTTACGATAAAACGAAAAGCGACACTGTATTACTTCTGGAGTTGGGGTGGGAATCATTAGAAGAAGGACGATGCAATGCTATGTTGAACTTACTTAATACAAACAGATCTGTATCGTATCAGTAATGTATCAGCACCGAAGGCTCGAAAATTATTCGCACTCTAAATAGACAATTCGGGAAGATGCCAGAACTAGAAGACTCAAGGACCCCTTCCTACGGACAATACGGGATAGTAACTGTAGGGTTAGAGATAGTAAAAATTCCACTCGCCACCCTCAGCGTCTAGGAAGTAAATACAGGTATATTTACAGGTATACCAGTATTCCTTTAGACGTATCTTCGGCTCCTGGGTATTACTCGAAGTCGTGTTTTCTTTATTATTGTTTTAACTCAGCAGAAGGTTTCCTCATTCGATGGTACTTCCCGTCTATTTAATCCCCTGCATTCTTCTACCACAATGCCTTGTTTCAATGACTTCTTGTTTTCTCATTTTCCCTAAATTTAATACTGTGCACGCAAAGTAATAATGACAAGGGAGTGGAGGCTGCTTTGTAATGACGCAAAGCTTTTCAGGGAGTGTGCCATGTCATTACGTTTCCTTACGAAGGTGGGGGTGGGGGGTTTCCAGAGGATTCTTACGCAAGGATTATTATTGCATTAGATCCGTAATTCTTTATGGAGAAAGAATTTTAATTATCCTCGATCACCAAAGAAGACTATGTACAAACCCTCGCTTATCAAATCTGTCACATCGGAATTATTCAAACATTTACAAACCTATGAAAAGAATTTAAATGTTTATGTCATTTCACTGTATATTATCTAATGCCATGCAACTAAACAAAGTTTTCATTAAAGTTAGTATACTATTCCGGAATAAATTCGTAACTTAAATTATCAAGAATCGTAGTTGAGTACACTTTCCTTCAACTTAAATGCGTATTTTTCTTTTTTATTTTTAGAAGCTGACATGACATGAACGTATCAGTACTGTTACGGGAGTAGGAGGGGAGAGTTCATATCGTTTTGGATTCTTACTGAATGAGGGAGAGGGGGGGAGGGAAAAGGCCGAAATGTCCCTTACGTAATTTGTGGCCGGACCCCAAAGTGCCCGTCTCTCAATGTTACCGAGAGGGGACAAGATGTGAGGAACTCGTCGGAAATCTCGATGCACGCGAGAAGTTAACTAAGAAGACGAAGTTAACGAAGGAATTGCGCTCTCGGTTGCTGTTGTCTCGTTCGTTCATCATGCTCCTTCTGAATAAAATATCAACTTCAACCTTCACCACAGTCATGGAAAAGAGACCGTAGATTTGATGACGCGATCACAAATGTAGACTTACGGTCCGTTAGCATGGCGAACATACATCAAAAGATAATTAAACAATATGCCTACATGATGTTACTTTCAAAAATACATGAGACACGTTTGCTGCTGCTCACTTAATGGGCGAAAATTATTAATTTTAGGAGAAAACAGTAAGCGTATTCCTTATCACTATTACTCAGTCGCATCACATCGTGACTGATACTATCATATGTATTACGTCTCTACGACATTATTTATGTTTCCTTCTGCAAATGAACAACTAAATGCGTCCCCATTACCGCGGTGAGATTCGCAAGCACCTTTCACAGACATGTCGGGAAATAAATCTTCGTTAAATAAAATCCAACATTTACTTTATAATAACGATATAATATAAAATGCGTAGAAGAACGCCTGACAAGCTTTGTGATAAGCAACAAAAATACTGTTTAATGGATAAAGATAACGTATTATCATCATATTATCTCTCATTAATAATTGAACAATTACATTAATTCTAAGTGTGGGTTATTCTGTGCAGGAACGTATACAAATACATATATTCTTTAGTTCCTATGGATTAAAAAAATTAATTAGCTGCTTTTTTGCATCCTTACCATCGTATACAAGAATAACACGGGCGAACATAATCGAGGGTGCTATGAGGGTGATGGGAGCACACTGAGTCAAAGCCAGAAGGACATGGACCTCTCTGGACTTGAACAGGAAATGAGTCTCATTCCCAGTACTGTCACAGTCGATCAATAACCGAGAAGGATGGAAAATTCTCTTCCCCGAGTCGAAAACCCTTATTCCAGATTTGTAAAAATAGTAGCTGTGTAACGGGAAGAAGAGAAAGTAATTTCCAGGCACTGAGGAACGCGTAACTAGCCCGAGGTTTCCGAAACGCTTGTTTGGGCGTGGAAAAGGTCCCCCGCCCCCGAAAATAGACCGTTGATGAAATGCCTATCGAAATTCTGAGTCGAGAGGTGGAGCTGTGACAAAATCACTCCGCCCCTCCCCCACCCCCCTCCTGTTTACTGACTCCCACCCTCCCCCTCCCCTACTCCTTCTCAACTTGCGGATAATGCGAGGCGAGGGATGTTCAATTTCTTCCTTAAATAATTCAACAACATTCGATTTCATTCGCCACGTTTTCACACTCGTTCGGCCAGAGGGTAAGGTTTCGTTCAACCCAAACGGTTGGGAACCCTTCAGGGCAGCCTAAACTGGCGTAATTGCGTAATATTCACGGCTGTTCTAAACCAGAATTTTCTTCCAGTGCTGTAGAAAGTTACTGCAAATACGTTCATGATGAGGAGAAATAATATTTACACCACTGTAACAATGTTTTATGGTTGAGACCTGACCGAAAAGCTTACAAAAGCTATACACATTAAAATTCACATGCTTCCTTTCCAACTTCCACATGCCATCAGGAGTACTTCTGAAGGTCATTTTGTTCGTGGTCTTCAAGCATGTGTTCATTAGTTTTCAGCCGACCCTCGCACTATCTGTCGTTAGCATCAGTTTCTTTTGATAAAATGACTTCTTCTTCGCCATTCCTATTCTCTTTGTTAAACCCATCCGGATAATTTTGTAGAAAATTGTACAGCATTCCAAGGGGTTTTGTTCACGCCATTTTACTGAAAATAGGTCACTTAACTGAAAGATACCACCAAAAAAAATTCGTAAAAAAATCTCCGCGCTGTTGGCAAACTATCCTTCACCACATATGGGCAAAATCATTCCCAATCAAGAAAGAGATCACTTTACATTATTTCCCTTCAGTTTGCAGACGCTTTTTTTCCACGCGCATTTCATCTCGAAATTTCATTGCTGAGTTGGCCGTTTATGTCCAAAATAATTTCCAAATGCGTGGACGCATCCCTACTTACAATCCCACCCTACTTAAACGCTTTCACCCTGTCTGTATGATAATCCAATCGTGGCAGTTTAATTACGATCATCCTCAAATGTCAAGCATCGCGATTGATGACGCCATTGCCTAAAAGAACCACTCGGGCGATTTCGCGGTCGCATGGACCTCCGGTGAATTATCATCGACGGTCGTCCATGAAGAGGTGACCTCCGCCGGATTTATTTTTATTGCCCCCTTGCTAGTGGTGCGCCCCGAGGTGCCAACGCCGCCCCATGACTCCGCAGCTGTCTCACCGCGAGGCTTGTCCACCTCGTGCCGATGGTGTCAGGTGTCCTTCCAGTTTCCCTTCTCGTGAGGGAACCACGCTCGTCATGAGGGAATCGTAGTCCGAACGCCGAAATCGACGGAACATGCGTGACACCTGGTCGGGAAAGGATGGACGAATGCGTCTCGACCCGAAAACACTATCCCTCGATGGTTGTGAACCTGGACTGGGGCACCTGACATCATTAGTATTCTGGCGCAACTGTCACAACCTACCGACTCTGGAAATAGCATCTTTACCGATTACGACCGACGTACGTACTACAATCGGAATTGGCTTTTTTATTGCTGGACTTCATCGTTTGTGATAAATAATTAGCATTAAAGATGGCCATAATTCGTAACTGGTCACCAGACAACAGCACAGCGTGGGATTAGGTAATGGAATCCAATGATTTTATCCTTGAAGTCACTCACTGCACTGTTGAAAATAGTCAAAAGAAGGTTTGTTTAATTCATATTCAACCTCTGACAAAAATGTCCTATAAACAACAGTCTTATCTTGTCAAGAATTGCGCATTTAGACTTTTCATTACCGATATGTTTTAAAATAATAACTGTTACTCATTGCCATTTTATTCTTTGGGTGCTGAAATCAATCGTTTTTCCCGACCTTTTCGAAAACCTTCGAGCATTAAATAAAAGAGAGGCTGCTCGCTACTCCCAAGACCTCCGTACCATGCCACCAGAAGACCCCGTTTGCCAACGCCTTGGTCTCTCTCTTGGCGCATTGTTTTATTATCTTCCGCCGATACATGAGGCGTCTTATTTTTGCGACGTGGTGTACTGAAAGTTAAATAAAAAAGGTGGAGAGGGTGGCCATCCAATGTTCGGAAAGGGAGAGAGAGATAAGCGGCACCCACTCAGCCGAGTGACGCTGACATGTTTTGCGAGGCAGTTCAAAAAGTAATCACTTATAAAAGTGATTTTAGTCAAAATTACGATTCTCAGTCAACTGAATCGTCGCCATTAGCTATTTATCACTCCAGATGCATATAATATTTCCTAAAACGATGTTGAAATTAGGCTAGTCTAACAAGAATACTATTCTATACAATACCCAGCATGTCCGTTCCTTCTCTCTTCTTTTAGCAATTTTTTTTACAAACTGGCGGATTTTCTCGGAACTTTTCCTAATTATTGAATTGACGTGTATGTTACCACGGCCTAACTAAAGCGAAAAGCGATCGACCTCTTGGTCGTAAGTATCGGGTATGTCTGAAAGAACTGAAATTGTGTACGAAAATGCATTGGTCTGCAAAAAACTTACAATACAAGCCTGTTCAATCAAAGTCTACTAGTGCACTACTGAATCTTAATTATTCGCCTGAGTTACCCACGCCTTGACTGCACCAATGGCCACATGTCTCGCGTGACATTGGTACTCTCTTGGACAACGGTGTTATTAATGCTTCGGGTGACTACATGCGTACTCCAGCACTTCTCAACTCTATGAGGTTACTGTGAATTAGCACGTACCAACCCTGTAAAGGATTATTTACACCAAGCTCCAAGATTGAGGCTTTGGTTTCGGGTTCAATAGAGTGTTGCTGACTGATATACGTATGCTGACCTATGCGGTGTCAAAGGGGAAAAAAGAAATAATGATAAACATGAAATGTTGAAAAAGTGTTGAAAAATCGGACGCTGACTCTGGTGGGAAGATGCGAACTGTGTGGAACGCGGAGGCGAGCATTGCGTGAGACCACGCCTAACTCGGAAGCTCCTCCCGATAGATTGCCGGTCAGGAGGGCGGACCACTCCGAGAGAAGGTCTCCCGTCGATAGAATACTCGTACAAGGAGTCTATGCCTCCAAATAGTGGATGGGAGAAAATCATATGTGTGCGAGAAAACTCCACGTTTCTCGGTCACTTTTTCCTCACGTGGCCGGGTCTCTAGCGAAGTTCCTCACAACTCTGTGCATACGTATGGTAGCCTAATTTCGAGTGGAGCTAGGAACTTGAAATTTGGCACTGGGTTAAATGCACGAAAATCGACGGGAAAAGAGTAAAATGTGCATTATTTTTATTTTATAGGAATATTTTTAATCCGCATTGGTCAAATTTGAACTGAATAAGAAAAGAATTGAATTCAATGGAAAGCTTTCCTTTTAAAATTACTTTTGTAAGACCTATGAACTTGGAACTGAAACTATAATGAGACTAAAAAATTAAATGTTCCGTTCGTGTTTTTGCAAGTCTTGTCAAAAAAATCAACTCAATCTTTTCATGTTCTATTTTATTAGATTTTTCGTTTTTTTGGTAATGTAGGGGATCGGGATGGTGCTGTGGCTAACGTAATGGCTTCCCACGAGTTCGAATCCTGGAGAGGGCAGATTTGTTTCAGTGGTATCCCGATCTCTACTTGAGGAGCTTTGTGGAGTGCACTTTGAGTGAGTACGCCGTCCGTTGGATGGGACGTTAAGCTGCGGATCCCTGGGGTGCATTTCCTTAAGAGTTGTCTAATGCCGACGCCGGGTTTCTCCCCACCTTTCCTCCTTTCCCAACTATCTCTAATGGCGCAAATGACCTTATACTATATGTATGTCGGTCACCTCCCCTGAAAACTGCCTCTACTACTTGGTAATGTAACCATGACCACGGCATGTTTCGTTTTATTTAATTACTTTCGTTTTATTTAATTCCGTTTACAAAGAAAGCGATGCATTAGAATATTCTAACAGCTAATTTTATTTCAAGGTCAATTCGTTACGTTTCAAGTGCGAGCATGAGGTATTTTTTACCTTTAAATATATTATCACAGAGACGAAGACCAGTACAATATTATTATGGAACAGTTCTACCAATTCACACCTGAATGTGTTATTGATATTTAAATATAGTTTGAAAAACGAATAATGTGTTATTTTTTGCATGTTCCCAACACTTTTGACCGCGTATTCTCTATTATACGTATAATTTCTCATTTTAATTTTTAATGACGTGACATGCAGTCGAAATGTTTGCTATCACCGGCTGTGTCAATCATCCCAATTTTTTTTAGTTACCATATTGAAATTCATAGTCCCTGGTGTACTTTTGTGACGCTAAATCATTATGAATTGAAACCCAAACACATGGACTCTTCAAACAAGATATATTAAACACGACGCGGGCCCCGGAGCGAAACGTTAAACCAACTAACGGGTTTATTACTATCCTATGTACTACCACTACAATTACCATGGACAGCCACAGAGTTCTATAACGCTTATCTCAAAAGAAATATACTCCGTAAAAATCAGTGAGGGAGCAAAGATTTTCACAAAATGCATATGGATGTGCATATGCAAAATGGATGCATATGCAAAATGCTCCCCTCACTTTGGACATACGTACTATAAGATTTGGTAAACACTGGAGAAACTTTAATTCAAGAGAAAGATTACAGATGGCTGAAAGCAGAAGCAATTCCCAAGCCTCTGTAGAGAACGACGCAACCTCGCTAGAAGGCAATAAACACTTATCAAATAAAAAAGCATCCCTCACGCTGGCGAACAAGCACTCTCTCTGTCTTCCTTTGTGTCTTTCTGCATCGCCTTGGATATCCTTGGTGTGCCTGCAGACGCGGCCGTCGGCAGCGCCGTGTCTGACCGGCACGTCCATGAGGCGAGACCCCCACACCCCGGCACGTGAACTCATCAAGCCTTTCGAATATGTATACGAGGACTGTCCAATAAATACGTGAACTGAGGCCATAAAAACTTTATTTTGCGCAATTTGGTCTACATCGATTTTCTCCCCTTCGGAGTACTCCACTCCAATCGTTGCTATGCACATAATTCATCTTCCTCTTTTCCACTATTTAAAGCGCCCTTGTAAGTCCTCGGCAGTTATATCTTTAAGTTTTCTCGTCGTTTCTTGCTCTATTGTGCCCACATCTTCCCAGTGACGTCCTCTCATCACATTTATGCATTTTGGGAATAGGACAATGTCGCAGGGGCTAAGATCTGGCCAATAAGCAGAATGATCAAGGATGTTGATTGAATTTTGTTGCCATAAACTGGCGAACAATCAATGCTGAAAGTGACCGATTTTTCGACACTTTTTTTAAGCCCAAATGTTCGGTTAAAATATTGTGTGTGCACTGTTGATTTTCCTCAATTCAGATCGTTTCCCATCATTTGGACAGTTTTTCGACGATTGGTAAGGACAAGGGACCGCACACAGTCAATGTTTTCGTCCACACAGGCGGTTGAAGGCCGTCCCGGTCTCGCATCATCTGTGCTGTCTTGTCGGCCATCTTTAAAACGCTTAATCCACTTGAAAAAGGATGTTTTCTTCAGAGCATTATTTTTGTAAACAGCTGTCAACATTTCAGTAATTTCTTGATAACTTTTACCGCACTTCACCGAAAAACTTGATGTTAATTCGCTGCTCCGTGATTTCGTCAATTTTCATTTTCGAAAAACAGTAAAAACAAGGACAACAGAAACAAACATAACTGGCACAGTAAGCACAGCTCGACGATACGCCAACACCGACGGCTAATTGGGTCTCAGGCAAATAGCGCCGCTAGTGGGTGTGGCCATAGTCCGCGGAATGCCCCCAGATTGTACAGGTTCGCGCATTTATTGCACTGACAACGTATACATGGACCATTGTGAAAGTAATGCACGTGATTTAATTGTGACGCGACTATCCATGGAAGCGCGGTAAAAACCGGTCGGAAAATGTGGTAGGGGGGGGGGGGGTCTTTCCTTCCAACACAGCCGGTCGCCAATTTGCTCCGAGTCGTCTGAGGGGAAAGACGTGCCTCCGCGTGAAATGTGTATTTAGACTTTGTAACACGACGAAATGGAACACCCAGCCACACGTCCTTCATCGTTACGAACTTCCTGGCTCGGAGGATCAGCCCCGATGGTCCCCCAGTCCCCTTACAGTCCCGACATGCCTCCGTGAGACTTTTTTGTTTCCACGACTGCATAGAGAGCTGAAAGGAAAGCATTGGGGGACCGTGGAAAACATCCGAAAGCATGTCTACTACGTTCCTGAGAGGCATTTGTGTAGAGAGGAGTGTCAGGGTGCCTTCAAGGCGTGGCAGACACGTCTCCGCAACTGTATTGGTGCAGGGGGGGAAGAGTATTTTGAAGTATTTTAAGCATTTGCACAAGTACGATCAATAAATCTATTGTTCCAAGAGAATGCGCATTACTTTTATAGTGGACCCTGTATACTATATGCTTGGACATTTTGGAGTCAATAACAGAGCCAGCAAACAGAGGAAACGCTATCGGCAGGATAGAACACCCATAACGCGGACGTAAAAAGATTACTGGAATATCATGCTTTAAAAAAAGACCTGTTATTATTCGAGTTTAAAGATAACACCGAGAGAAATTTTTAAACCCAAAATTAACGCTACATAAGGATATATTTTCGCGGTAAGTAATATGAAATTTGCATGGTTTGTTTTTTCAGTGATGATGAATTCTCACCAAGCTGAGCCGGAAACCATTGAATTCCCATTTTTCAATTGGAAGGCGAGAACATTAGCGCAAGCTGCCGTAACGTGTGATTCATTACTTAACTGGCTATCTCTTGATCACGGTTACTATTAAGCAACAGAAAAATAGTCAATGCCATGAAAGGCAATGACATCATAGCATGACTTTAAAAATAAATAGGGTGCCAAACAGAGGATTAATGCCTTAATTAAGACTGTACCTAGCAACACCACTACTGGCATCCTTAAGCCACTAGACAACCCTGTGAAAGCAATATGGGTAAAACATCGCAAAAAACACATGCATGACTGTCCATGTTCGATTATATAATATTTACGTGTATGTGGGTGTGATTCATTTGTATGTGTATAACTGTGTTACTGTTCGCTAGCGCTATCTTGCTTTTCCGTTTAAATTACTATTCACATCCGTGAGACTTTCCTTCAACATGTATGTATTTATGCATATATATTTATTACTTATATATATATATATATACACACATACATACACGCACACATTTATACACACATTGAAGAGAGCATACCCTTTAAAATCGAATAATTATCCCGCTAGCTTTCGCTGGCAAAGGGGAAATTTTCAAGAGTGATCCTTCGCCATTTAACCTTAAATTTGTTCCTCGGGCTGAAATTTCTTTACGCGTGCAATCGCTCTTCATGACCGTAGCTTTCGCACCAATTCCAGCCGCAGGTGAAAGCTGACGAGACCGAAAATGCCTCCTCACCTTTTGCAATCCTGTCAGAGGGAGCCGAAGGATTAGCACCCGTTTACCTCGAGGTAAAATCACTTGCCTCTCACACAAAGACGGTTCGGGCACCCACCTATAAAAGGTTGAACTTGGGATCGAAAGCCAACTTTTTCAGGAAGAAAGGAAAATACCTAAAGTCCACGAAGGACGCTGAAAAGGTGGCGGTTTTCTTTAGCCCGGGGAAATTGAGTCGAAACTTTTTGAGAATTTCCCTAAGGCCTCGCAGACGCATCCGACGAAGGTGTTTGGAGGGGAGAGGGGTAGGCAATCTTTTCCGTCGCTCGTAGCCAATTATCCTGCCGCTAGACCCCGTTCACCGACGCCGAAGTCGGCCGAGCGGCTGAGGCCACAACCGTCTGTGTGGCTAATCCTCCACTCGGGCGAATATTTGGGTGTTTTGGGACTTGCGATGGTGGATTACGCCACCTGCCTCAAGAGTACTGGGGGGAGAAGCCACTGGTCTAAGGGAAACGGTAACTAATGGAAACCAAGCATCCGAGGTGCCAAATTGGACGCAGCCAAAATCGCATGCGTGCCTGAGGGGAGTCGCAAAAAAAAGAAGCGGAAGGGGTCCGTGATGACCTGGAAAAGGAAAGGTTTTAGAGAGTTGGCGAAAGAAAAGAGCGCTGCATCGCTCACCAATTCCAGCCCCCCGGAAACTTCATGAAAAAATTCTCTAATCTCCAGGTAATGGGCAACGGTTTTTTTTACCTCCCTTGTATGATAACGGACCAGCTAAAAAGGAGATATTTTTTGCATGGATGGGGACGAGGAAGCATTTTGCTTGAGGTTGTTAACCGGTTGCAGGAAATGATTTATTTTGGAAAGATTTTTTTCGGTCCGAGAGGGCGATTTTCATCGCCTTGGATGCAGGAGTCGAAACTGTTCGGAAAACCTATTGAATTTTAGGAAAAGAAAAAAAAGTTATTGCGAAATTTGCAGAAATTAGAAAACGAGCGATATTTCGGGGTTCTCCACGTACTGGGAAACGTACAGTGGCGTGGATTGTTTCGACTCTTCGCGGGGAAAGGGAAAAAACGAAGCATGATTGGTTATGAAGGATGAGAAATTCGAGGCCGAGCGCTTTGATTGAGAATAATAGGGACGATTGAAATGTGTTTTGGAAAACGCCCCCATCCTTCACTCCATCGAGCATAGTTATTATGCCACGCTGTGTTTACGTAAACCCTAGTTTTTACGTAAAGTTAAAGGATGGTTCAAACAGAAACTTCTATGAGACTTACTCACGATGTAATCACTCGCTATTTCTTCTGTCGCGAGTGTTTTCTTAGTTTTCGCGCAATTATGGAACTAATTTGTAATCAAGGGAATTTTTATTTGTTTTTTTGCATTGTTCCCTAACCATTTTCCTTCACCCTAATAACCACTATTTCGCGATAAACAGTTTTCCTTTCTTTTCCCCCTTCTTCATTGGCACCGACGTGATCTTTATCTTCTCAGCATTTTTCCGCCGTCCAAGTTTTCTTAATTCTGTCGCTCTCCACTCCATTTTCATACATGGCCATCGTTTGGGGTGAATACGTATTCCATATCGCCTTCAGTTTTTTAAAATTAGGTTACGTATGGTGGACCTTGTCTTTTTTCACAGATATAATCGTTTCTAGACTCTGTCGCTTAAAGTTAAACCAATGGTACTTTTCCAGAAACCCGTTTCGGTTAATATCACTTTTCCCGTCATTCGTGCTGGAAGTGTCGATGTTTCTGCTTCACATGTCGTGATGCATTCAACTGGAACCATATAGTGTAATTTTCACGCAAATCGCAAAGATTTTCTCCTTGTAGACGAATTAAACCATCTACTGGCTTATTTCCTCTGTTCCATTCGGTCCTTGTGGAGACTATGAGTCAAGGCGTTACCTCAGTTCATGCATTAACGAAGAGTTATGAAATTAATGCGTAATTCGTAAACTGCTGCAAATCTAACTCGTTCCTAGTTTGCAAACAGATATGATGTGAATATACAGTGTTAAACACTCTTAAACATTCCTTATTAATTTTTGAAACGTTCTTTTTAAAACCAAATTTGGATTATTTTTTAAACTATGAGATTTCGGCTGACTTTCTCAAACATTGACTAATAGCGTTTGAGGAAAAACAGGTAGGTGCTATTATGCTAAGGTTGTTACAGCGCTTATATGCTTACTCACATGATACCAGTTTATCGTGAGAAAAAGGTGTTTCCGCCCCATTAATTCGTATAATCGTCATTCGATGGAGTTCATTAGTGCAACAAATAGAGGAAATATTATCACAATGACATGCACCTGATATTCCCATGCAAACCCTTCAATGTCACTTCCACACGTTCCATCTTTTGCTGCAATTACTCCCAGATGTATATATTTGTCTCTTATTTATGTATTTATTTACCCTAGAAGCCACCACTATGGTGTGTGGCAGGGGGTGAATACACACCAGACTAATTTGTACGCGAATATAACCCTACCGCGGTCGAAAAATATTATTCTGTTCGTGGAAAATATGACATAGACTCTTAAATCTATCTGTTATACACTTAATCTCTCTAATTGTAATGGCATGATCTCTCCTACCGAAGTACGATGGGGGTAATAACACATTTTCAACATCATTGTTAAAGAGACCTCCTTCCATTTTATGCAAGAGCTTCTATCTGTAATTGAGACTTCGCTCAATGAGTGTTTCCCAACCTAGCTACTCTAATATTTTGGATACGCTACCAAGGTTATCATAACAACGTTTAACAAATATATCTCTCCACGCTGCACGCGATCCAATTCGGCAATTAGTCCAACTTCGTGAGGATCCCATATACTTGCAGAATATTCTAAATGAGGCCTAACCAACCACAGATAACATTTCTCTTTGACCTTATAAATGACTAATAGTTTAGATACAATACTGCGATATCTTTTGTATTTTCCTTAAAGTATGTGAAATATCATCATGGTCTTCTGCTATGATTACTCCGCCATCTGGAAAATATGAGCCATTTAGTTTTATTTCTTCGAGAGAGATGCGGTTCTTGTAAATGTCTTATGAATGTTCTAACGATGAATTCAGTGGAGTTCTAAACCAATTCTAAAATAACTAAGTTTTCGTGCTTCGTCGGATGAATAATAGATGAAAATCGAATAGTCATGGCAAATTTTTTTAACGAATTCTTAAATAATTTCGATGTGAAGATGATAGTTCAATGGGTACGTCCTCGACTTTTAAGATTACTTAAGCATACAACTGGGACAGTAAATATATCCCACGCGTTGAAACTTATTCATCTTCAAACATGAAGTGTCTCAGGACAATAAAGTCACATGGACCGGAATGAAACTGGATCTTTCTCTCTCAAGCACTTGGATTTAATCGCCGACGTTTTGCTCTCGGCGCGAATCGCTGATTCTCAGAAACGCTGATCTAACCAGTCTTCTTAATCCTCTTACAGTCTTGATTATACGGAAATAGATAAGCAAACATTTCCTCGTTTCGAATGTAGGTAAATTGCGTCATTTAACACACATAGTTTCCTCATAGGCATTTTTTAGTAATAAGTCATTTTTTAGTAATCTATAAGACACGGCTAGGGTGTGTGGCAGGGGATGAATAGTCACCAAATAATTTTGACCCGAATGTCTTTACCCCTTGTGCGGTCGGTCAATGTTATTCTGATCCTTTGTCGTTCGTGGAAAAAATGGGATGTTAAATCTATCTGTTCTACACCTAATCTCTCTAATTTAATTGAAATGATCTCTCCTACCGCACTACGATGGGGGAAAATAATACATTCACAACATCACTGCTAGAGATCTCCTTCCAATTAATGCAAGAGCTTAAATCTGTAATTTAACAATCGCTCCGTGAGAGATTCCCTACCTAGATCCTCCAATAGTTTTGATGCGCTAGTCAGTTTGTCAATGTACGCCATTTTATGGCAGTTGCCCTAATACACGCCCATCCTCTGTTTTCCAATAAATTTCTTAAAATGTTGAAGTCATTAAAGTGAAATAGAATATTTCACATCAACAGAAAATACATATATTGCATATTGCTCCTTGGATTATGAGCCAAAGGAAAGCGAGCGATTAAGTATCAATTTAAGGAGCGATGTATATGGATTTCCTTTAGTTCTGGGAAGAAGTCCGAAGACCAAAAACAAACCAAAAAGGATTAAATCGTAAATTAAATCGCACACATTTTTTATTCTTGCTGACCATCGGACGCCATGTCGTCGCCCACCCCCTCCTTCCTCCTCCCTCCCTTCCCAGAGATTTCTCGGCTGGCTTTTGATATTCCACCCGGCTTTAATCTGCGTGACTCAGCAAAACCACAGCTGTTGCTGGCGGTGTCCTTGGCCATGGCTCCCCGCGTTAGTCTGCCATTTGAACCACGGCGCATCGCAACCGCGCAATCATTATTTACGCGCGCGAGAAAAAAAAGAGAAGGATATCCGAGGAGCGAAAAAAAAACAAAATAGCAAACTCTATATCAACACATATTGAACGGAATTTTTCGTAAAATTCGATTACGTGGTCTGTGCAACAAATGCGCGAACTGGTGCAACGAATGCGCGAACTGGTGCAATCTGGCGGCCATGACGCGGACTATAGCCCCGCCCACTGGCGGCGTTAGTTGCCTAAGACCCATTGAGCCGTCTGTGCTTGGCGGATCGTGTCGTATGGTTCGGTGCCAGTTATGTTAGTTACTGTTGTCCTTGTTTTTACATCCCTACTTGAGGTGCTTTGTGGAGGGCACTTTGAGTGAGTACGCCGTCCGTCGGATGGGACGTTAAGCTGCGGACCCCTTAGAGCAGGCTAATGCCGACGCCGGGTTTCTCTCCACCCTTCATCCTTTCCCACCCATCCCTAATGGCGCAAATGACCTGAGCTGCCGGTCGCCTCCCCAACAATACTACTACTACCTTGTTTTTACTGCCTGTCGAAAATGGAAATTGACGAAATCACGGAGCAGCGAATCTATGTCAAGTTTTTGGTGAAGTGCCGGAATAGTTATCAAGAAATTACTGAAATGTTGACAGCTGTTTACAAAAATAATGCTCTGAAGAAAACATCCTTTTTCAAGTGGATTAAGCGTTTTAAAGATGGCCGACAAGACAGCACAGATGATGCGAGACCGGGACGGCCTTCAACCGCCTGTGTGGACGACAACATTGATCGTGTGCGGTCCCTTGTCCTTACCAATCGTCGACAAACTGTCCAAATGATGGGAAACGATCTGAATTGAGGAAAATCAACAGTGCACACACAATATTTTAACCGAACATTTGGGCTTAAAAAAAGTGTCGAAAAATCGTGCACTTTCAGCATTGTTTGTTCGCCAGTTTATGGCAAAAAATTCAATCACCATCCTTGATAATTCTCCTTATTGGCCAGATCTTAGCCCCTGCGACATTTTCCTATTCTCAAAATGCAAAAATGTGATGAGAGGACATCACAGGGAAGATGTGGACACAATAAAGCAATAAACGACGAGAAAATTAAGAAAGCTAACTGCCGAGGACTTCCAAGGGTGCTTAAATAGTGGAAAAGAAGATGGAATAAGTGCATAGCAACGAGGGCAGAGTACTTTGAAGGGGACAAAATCGATGCAGACTAAATTTATACTCTGAACGGGAGAGCCAATAGGCCATGGATATTATTAGCAGCGGTTTAGAATGTTTTCGATGCACCAGCGATAATGGCAAACGAATGCATTTGGGATTTTGTTCTCCGGCAGTGGTTGAAGTCACTTCGCATCGTTAATGACAGCGCGACCGCCACGAAGTCCAAAACCCGAAGCGGGATTCGAGCGACTGACTTAGCCCACCTTCGAAATCTCCGGACTGACCAGCGAAATGCACCCAGCGAACCAAACGACATGGACCGAAACGCTTAATAACCAAGTCGGCAACGGAAAACATTGCATCATTATTAAACTCACCTCGACGTCATGTGTGTGGTATGAAAAGTCATCTTTCTACTCGCAGTAATGAAAACATTCGTTCCAAGGTCATTCTGTTATCTGTGAACTGCACAGGCGCATCCAGTTCCCAAGGAGGGGAGGGGAGTCATTTATCATCGAGAAGTTAAGTTAAAGTAAATATTAACTACTTTGTAATTGATTTTGTAATTAGGGAAGGGAAATGTATTAATTCATTGCAAAATACGTGCGCGCTTATTAATATAGAGAGTTGCTGCGTGGCGACAGCTTTCTATAAAGAAACATCGTGGGAGGCCTCAAAGCTACTTTTCCCATGCCTACTCTCAGCCTAGCGAACTATTCTCATATTATTTATTTTTTCCAGGGTACCAGCAATGAATAATGAATTCATATCATTAAATAAATTATTGTAACGTAAATTTAAATCATTAAGAGTGTTATCTGTATTATTAATTCAAAACCTCGAACAAGAGGGATGATGACACGGGGGGAAGTTTTTTGGGAGCTTAGAAATTTAAGGGAGATAACTACCAATTTACCCAGCCTACCTCCTGTACCTTGAGCCCTCCGACGCAATCCAAAGTAGACAGTTTATTATATATTTCATTCTTACGCGAAACCCAACGCTGATATTCACGAAGTGGGATAGGCGGTCCTTTAAAAGACTGGTTTCTTGTTTTTTATATGGCCGTTGAAACGGTTTAAAAATCGGAAAAATAAACCGGTTCCCGATGATAATGTTTTTCATAGTTTGTTTTTATGTTAACGCCTCTTAACACATCACGGTTTAACCACTATCACTCAAATTATTTTATTTTCTGTACAAATAAATTTCGGTCACGTAATATTGACTCTTGAAATAAATGTCTAATCATGTGGTCGAGACTGCTCAAATATCTGAGTTACAAAAAAATGCTATTGCTTATTTTTTTAAATATTAACGACAGACTATCTGCTGCAAATTTTCGTACCGAAAGTTGAAAATAAAGTATAAATTCAAGTATTTTCAAAATTTTAAAAATCCTGCCAATAAAATTCACTTAATGCCGTGGTCAAAATTTATTTGGCAATATTTTAGGTAATTATACAGGGTTTGTCCGGAAAATAAGTGTACTGATTTTTTCCCGCCGCTCCAGGCGCGCCCAGCACCGCTCTGACGGGCTGCGATTGGAGGGGGGTATGTTGGCAAGCGACGCTGAAAAAGGCAGTCGGCTCTGAGCAGTGGTGTAGTGAGGAACTCTCTTAACGCGAACCTCCACGCTCGACCCACGTCACGGAACGCGATGCCGAAGTTTTTGGAGCAGCGTTATTCCATCAAATTTGCGGTAAAGATTGGGAAATCGTCTACCGAAACTGTCGGTATGATTAACCAGGCTTACGGGGAGTCAGCCATGTCCAGAAACATGATCTTTCGGTGGCACAAGATGTTCGTGGAGGGCAGAGAAGAGGTCGACGACGAACCACGGCCTGGACGCCCATCAACGACACTCACCGACGAAAATGTGCGAAAAGTTCGCGATGTACTGAACTCTGATCGTCGTCTTAGTGCTCGGATGATAGCAGAGCAGTATAATGTGCCAAAAACAATAGTGCACGAGATTATTAGGGACCAATTACAGATGCGAAAAATTTGTGCAAAGTTGGTGCCGAAAGTGCTCAGTGATGATCAAAGACTCAATCGTTTGGAAATCGCGACACAAATTGCGGATCACTGCAAAAATGATCCACATTTTTTAGAGGACGTTTCTGTTCCCGAAGATAAAGAGGAGTTTGAAAGAAACGCGATACGGGACTTTGGACGCCGTCAAAGAGGCCGTGACGACGTGTCTTCGAGAGGTTCCCGATGATGACTTCGCGGGAGCGTTCCAGGAATGGGAACGCCGCTGGAACGAGTGTATCGACTCACAAGGGTCCTATTTTGAGGAATATTAGCTTAAGATATGTAAAAGTGTAATACATTTTTTTTCTGAGCTCAGTACACTTATTTTCCGGACGAACCCTGAATGCCAATATCATGACCAATGATTAGAATTACCTATGAAAATTAGCCGGAGAAATAATAACTTTAAGATGCTTTAGCAATAATCTTGAAATGTTGATCGATAACACCCTATTATAACCATTGGCATCGTAAATCTTTTTAGAGGTTTTAAATTCCTTCAATAATCAGCTGTCATTTTTGCTTTATGTTTAACAGGGCGAAATATGAAAATGTCTGATCACCTATAAAAACAATGAAATATCTACTGATTAAAACTGTGGGTTCGCCATGATGTATGGCGCACAAAACATTCCAGGTGAGGGATCCGTCTCGAACCCACCAAGCCTCAGCAGTCGACGCGAAGGTTGGCTTGATAAGTGAGGGTAGAGCTCACCTCGTACTAAGCCCAATACGGTGTGTGAAATTCACACATTGGGGTAGCAGAGGGGTCCGGGAGGGCAGGTACTTGTTATGTGCCGCCTGCGAATTCCCAGAGACATCCTTTACCCGAAAAATTGCACACCTTGGGTGAAGTAGAGGGTGGCAAGAGGCGTAACCCAGAATTGAACCCGGGCCCCCGGTTAGTAGCCCTTTGCTCTATTGGCTCTGTCCATTGAACTAATGTGCTACTCCAGTCGATCGATTAACCATAAAAAATTAGATAGCAAATATATTTTAAACACTGAGGAAAAATAACAATTTTCCTGTAATTAGGAAGGGAGTTAAAACCTTAGCAAATGTTCAGCATAAGTTCGGGCACGTTTTCATGCAAGCGCTGCAATTTCTCTCTCGCTCTTCAGTTCAAAGTACATTTCAAAGGTATTCGAAAAAATACTATAAAACAGTATTCCCTCGAACGCGAGTTTAGTATTCCTGGGCATAATAGTACCACTGCTAATTGCCTCATTGCGCTATTTCATTATATGTTATTCCCTTCTGTCTCCAAGTTGTGGAGTCTTTATTTCTATGACCAGCCTGTATTTGAATTAAACCTAACAGAAGTGCGACTCCATCCCTACTATTAAATGACGACATTTCTGGATCGTTTTGCTTTTCAATGCGAAGATCCTATTGTGGTTGAGCTGTAAAATTCAAAAGTCGCCACTAACACCTCGATTTCAGTAAATCGGCTCAAATGGTACAAGCATGCCACAAAAACCATATTTTTCATCTAATTTAACACTGCCGACGTGCATTGTACAAAAGTAATAAATCCTTCCCTCGGGTCTTTAAAATACGCATTAATAATATTTATTACCGCATTTTTGAACGATCTATTTCAATTAACTAATCAAAAGATGCGGAAGAAATATAAGTTTTAATATTGACGATCGTTGTAAACATCAGCATGGAAACTTACGACACTATAAAGCCTCAGAGTTTTTATAAATCTGCTGTTAGCTAAGTTTGAGTACGTGGATGGTAATGCAACTCGGGGTATAAAATTAACTCAGCTTAAACAGAAAACAAAGGCGAAAAAATTCATGATCTGAGCTAACACGGTTTCCGTTGTCCATTCCTATTCGCGTTCTCTAGAATAAGCGTACAACGCCACCAGAGATTCCGAAAAACTATGGAGACGAAATTTATTTCTTCCGCTATACTAGTGCATCTCCTCCATCCTCCGAGGATCATCACTCGTTCTACGAAATTTTGTGACAGTGGCGATTAGGATAATGGCAAATCAGATAAATGCTCGTGCTAAACGTTACATAATCAAATGGAATTATTTTCTCAAATTCCTCACTTATGATCTTGCCTACTAAAAAATATTGTCGTAAAAAATGCATCTTAGGACGATAAGAAAGTTGTTGCTCGAACAAAACTTAGCAAACGTTTTTAAATATAATTTGGAGACACATTCGGTCGGAAGATTTCGATAGGTCAGATGTTAGTTCCCATCGCTAAAAAAGAAAAGACAACCATGTGTGTGGAATAGTAGGACAATGAGTTCCAATTCACATGCCTCAAAAGTGATACTTAGGATCTTCAATAAGAGGATGGAACTGAGGGCTAAGTGGAACAGTTTTCGAAAGTTTACCTTCCTAAGAGCAGGTGGAACGCTTTACTTGAGTCGGAAGTGACTTGGACCAATATGATCTCACTAGAATGATACAATAAGAAGAGCTAAGTCAGGCAAAGAAGCTTTCAAAAGGATAAGGTAATTGATGACAGAAACTTTAGGTAAGAAGTTTAGGAAAACACCAGCGAAAAATTTGGCATGGTGTGTGGTTTTTTTATGGCTTGAAAACTTGCTTTTTGAAGCAAGATGATACGAGCAGGCTGGACCATCGTGAGCTGCAGACGAGGAGAAGTATGAAAAAAAAAACAAAATAATAGGAATTAAACGAGGAAATGCTAGGTATGGGGGGAAGGGAAAAAGTTGTTAGAATAAATCCAAAGAAGTCAGGAAAAAATGAATGCAGAGGATTTCGACTACCGACGAATGCTGAAGATTGTGAAAGATGGAAGAATGCCAAGCAAGCAAATTAAGGTTAGGAAAAGGATAGGGGTGTTGGATGGGATAAACAAAGATAGAATATACTTACTTTTGTGAGATTAAAGGATTCATTGTAGCGTGGGATGTTAGGTTTTGTCTTTTTAGGCGATGCCAACTAATGTTTGAGTGAACAGTCTGTGTCGATACAAAACCTAATACCAAATAATAATCCTACTTATAACGTGGCTTAGGTTGATGCTAAAAAGATCTAAAAGGTTCATATCTAACTACGAAAGAGGGAGCGGCATCCGGAGGAACTTACGGAACTGCTTCATGGTGAAATGGCTGTGGTGAGAGCAATTTACACATTAGGTCTAGCAATAAATCCGCACGGCCGAAAACATTTAGCAAGCGAATTCATCAAAATAATTATTCTCCAAAGATATTCAATCAAGAAAACTATGTGGAAAATATGTGGTTTCAATTATTTTTTCATCCGATTGAATTTTTAATGCCATGCGATATAATGCTAAAGTAGGGTAACGACACTGACATGTCTTTTCAAAAGACATATGTCAATATCTTAAAAAGCTGCAGTCGATAAGCTAGTTTTTCGAATATCAAATGACACATCCTCCCGAGTGCTTTTAGAGAATGGAGGAATCCTATACGAACCAACAACCATAGTAAAAAAAATGAAATCCAATCTGAATTAAATTTGCAAACAGCCATCTTTTGCTTGATAATGGTTAATGGCTGCATTTTTCTTTTGAGGGAAAAATGGAACAACTGAATAAACTACAATTTTCCAATATTGTATTTTATTCGTACAGACATTGAAGGATAGCTAATATTTTTTATAGAACCTTTCGATTGGATTTTCATTTTTTATATTGTGTACAAACGCAATTTTTAGGCATGAACTTTCTTTTCAATTTGTTAAGTATGCATTTACGTATTATATGGGCATAAATGTATTTCTATTTGGTGTGCATGATATGGTGAAGATTTAAAATTGGTAAATATCCCCTTCATGACGCGGATATGACGGCCGAGATATTAAAATATGAATACATTACATAAGATTGTGGCTGAGATTATACGATATTTTTTCTATGCATATTTGCTAAAGAGTTTGCAACCGAACAAACTGGGATGATTGAATATTTAATATATATATATATATATATATATATATATATATATATATATATATATATATATATATATATATACATATTATATATATATCCGAACTTGTCCCCTGGACGAAGATGGATGGAAGACAGAATATAAGAACTCCAAAGGAGCAAAACGCGATCCCCTCGCCATTCTCGCCATGACCGTCGCCTGCTATTCCCGTCCGCTAATGCACCCGAGGAAGAGGTGGCCGACGCACCTTGGGAAGTCCTCCTCGTGATATAAACCTGAATTGTGCTTCATCACGTTTCACAGAAGGTTCGGTTCGTCGAAGACGATTTCGCCGTCCCGATTGTCCTCCCGTCGAGGTGACCGCGCTTTGAATAAATAATGATCCGGGGGATCGGTGGGTGGGGTCGAGGGAGGGAGGGCACGAGGCGGGAAGGAAGAAATGCTGCAGCGACGAACCCGCGACGAAAATCCCCCACGACCGAGAAATCTTTAGAAATTAGTGAGGCGACACACGGCGGTCGAATCGTCGGATTTAGGGAGAAGTAATTAACTAATCGAAGGCGTGTCAAAACTGTTCCTTAAAGTTTGACTTAACTGAAGATGCGTAATTTCCCAAGTAAAAACAAAGAATATTACATAAATTGCCTTTGTCTCAAAAACTGCTCGCGAGAAAATAGTAGTAGCAATGCCTAATAATAGTAGTCAATGCAAATTGATGCATTGGGTCACATATACGTGATGATACGGGAAGATTTGAACACAATAAAGCAAGAAACGAAAACTAAAAAGAAAACTAAAAAGCCTTAGTGCCGAGGACTTCCAAGGATGCTTTAAACAGTGGAAAGGAAGATGGAACGTGTAAGTGCATAGCAACGAATGGAGAGTACTCCGAAGGAGAGAAAATCAATGTAGACTAAATTTTCCAAATAAAAGTTTTTGTGGCCTCAGTTCGCGTATTTATTGTACAGTCCTCCGACATGACATGCCATTCGTCAGAATGCAAGTATGGATAGGAACCATGATTTCGCCAAAAGTTTATCCTGCAGTGTTCCTAGAATTCATCAATAGAATATACAACGGTATTCCCAACAAGAAAAGTTTCCGTTTTTTTAATGCCTTAAAAAAATCTAAAATTTTCATTGCATTAGGTATATAGTTGCACAGTTTCACGCCAATGCTGTTTTGTTCATATTGACTAGAGTGAACATGAATATTGTTTTTATTCTTGTATCATGCCCATTATGAATATAGAAATTTCTCTTTTGGGTTGAAAGGTTTTTCTTGACCATATTCATGACCTCTAATGGAAATGTTGCTGGTCGAGGTAATACTTTTCATTGATTAAAGAATAATAAATATTTCAAGTATTCTTTTTCTATGATTGTCCAAGTCCTGAATTTCATTATTTCGCGCCACGCTGACACAGAACTCGTCCCGTCCGCTACGCCACCTCCCTCCCCGTCACGTCCCGCTCCGGGATTTCCATGACCCCCGAGTGTATCGTTTTTACCCCACTTGGATTAATTCCCACCAGTCCCAGCTCACCGCAGTGGACCAATGGTGCCGCAATGGTAAATGAACGGGACTTTGTACACTTCCTCAACAAATTTATTACTGCAGAACAACCGGTTTTGTTTGGAAAGTCGGCATCACTGGGTGTGTGCACTTCGGGGCATACAAAGAATTTGGTCAACGTCAAGGCATACGAATGAAAGCCAGTCTGGATCTCCTACATCAAAGACACTACGCAGATGTTGAAATGAAACTTCTTTACAGCAGGTGGGAACCTCATTCCGGACAAATTTATTAGTGTCCTTTGAATTTTATCCAATGCCAAATACCTTCATTTTCGTAGTGGATCCCATATCCCAGTTAATTATATCCAACACTGACCCTCTTGTAAAGTCTCATGAGATTTTTCCAGGCAAAACTTTCTATTGTTTCCATGACGTTTTTTCTAGGTTCAGATAATGGCTATGCGTATATGAAGTTGGTTCATGGAATTCCACCAGAACAGGTAACTGAGCGTTTGGGGGACTCCCTAATAAGAGGATTTTATCCAAGTAACAATTCCAATGTTTTAACAATATCTTTAATAGGTAACATTCCTAAGAGAATTATCACGAATCTACAGCCATACACCAGAATAACCTGTAGATTAGAATACACCATAAACCTGTATCTCCAAATGAAAATATATCGTTGTTCACAATCCCACTAAAACGAATTATTTTAAAGACTGAGAAGATGATTTTTACATGTAAAATATAAAAGAAGTCCATAAAGTTTTCCTATACCTTACTCCATGCTTTTAAGATATATTAATATATATTCCACTATCGAGTGATTAAAACACGTTTTAACTCTTTGAAATTCCAGCATAATTTTCCCTTAGTAATCAGCACTATGACTCGAGTCAAAAACACACGCAAATGAGCAGGAAGTGGCTTTTATAGTTTGAATATAACAACCAATTCATTCATCGCCGGGGTACTTACATTTAATGAGAGAAGCAACTGCATATAATGAAAGACGCAGTATTCAATAAAGGACAATATTAGTATTTAATTCATATCTAAGGGATCTAAGCAAAGTCAGAGCATTTGAATGAGAATGTTTTCATGAATCTTTTCGTGAAATTGTGTCTTACAAGAACATTATTGGCGTTTTTTCTCGCATCTAACAATAAGACGACCTGAAGGCTCAATTTTTTGCTCGCCTGTTTAGATATAATTGCATATTGCTCGCTGAGTTTTACTGCAGATTGCTTCCCATTTAACTAGTTTTCCACCAATTGCATCAAGTGATCGTTAGAGGTTGATAGGTGCCATAAACGTCCAATCACTTTATTGGCACGGAATCACATAATAAATTGCAATAAAGTTCCACAGTGGTTAGATATCTTCAGAATGATGAATATCCCCTTAAATGCGTGTCAGAAGTCAACCACTAAATATAATTTTCAATGCTTATAACTTCCTGAATTTTTAACAAAATATTTACCGTCAGAGAATTTTGCTAAGGACGATTATTTCAGCGAGCGTCTACTGCGATGTGCTTATATTATTTAGCCGAGAAAGCTAACCCATATGCAGAAGCTCTCACTCTTCATTACCTTCGTCATCATGATGGAAATATGTTATTTCAACACATTAGCCCATCAGAAACTGAATTAAGAATTTCGTCATAAACCGAAACACGACTGGATTTCATCGGTCAGGAATGCATTTCCCTCATTGAATTCCACGAGCAATTTAAGGTTAAGTTTAGTGAGAATCTAAGTGATACGAGCCCAAATACAGGAGACGTCCAGTGCATGGGATCTGGCCGGAAAAGCACCATAAGTGACGAACGAGAAAGTTCACCGCGAAGCAGTCGGATTTGTGGAGAGGTACGCCATGCAGAAACAGCCACTTTTTTCAATGAAGATCGGCGATTATGTTCCTATTCATAATCGCATATGTACCTGACTCTTTCAAGAAATGTGACAAGTGTAAAAAATGTATAAATTATAGAAGGAGATAAGAAAAAAGTAACTATTTTTTAAATAATTTTTATCAAAAGTACCCTGGGTTTCGTCACGTCGCTTCGTCTTCATGTAAATACCGCGATGTGACGAATTCTGGGTGGTATTATTCAACCATTAAGTGAATTCATCTAAGTTTTTGCATTATCTCCATGAAGGATACCGTCCACAGAATTAAACCCGAAATCGTTTCCTACATAAATTAGGGAAGTAAAACTGGATCATTCATTTATCGCAACTCTAATTATAAAGGGGTAGTTTTTCAAGTGTGGTAGTGCTTCCACACTTCTTTTATGTTAATGTTTTGGCCACACCTCTCTAGGCATAAGAGTGGCAATCTGTTCGCATTGCTTGGAAGTTCAAGGTCAAGGCGAGAAGCGTAATTCCCACAAAGAGTTACAAAATTAAGAAGAAAAATGAGTTCTGTGCCTCTTGCAGAATTCAAGATATGGAAATCACCATGAAATGTCTTTCCACCTCAGCTACCAGTGTTGCAGAGAGATTTAACTGGTTTATCAGGTACCGCTGGATCGTGAAATACGTACTTGCGACAGTGAAACCGTCTCCCGTATAGTTTCGGTTGGCCTGCCGAAACGGAAAGCGTCTTCACATGATAAAAAGAAAGAATAATTTTAAATCTTAGACCTTCCAAAAAAAGTTGAAATATCAGCTAGATCTCTCCATTAGAGAGGATTAAGTCTTCATGTAATCTAAATATCTCTCAGTTACCAATTCCTTTGAGGAGAATGACGTGCAATCAAGGGAAAGAAGACTCCCAAGAATAACATTGGCATCCTTGCATCGCAAAAACAACAAACGCGAAAGAATTATAGAAAATGAAATTCGTACTTCAGTTATAGGATTCCACGGAAGTGATAATCATCGTCCACTGCCAGAAGTGAAAGATTACGTATTCGCAGGAACAGAAGAGTGTAATGGTTGCAAATAGAGAAGAGACCAAGAACAGGTAAATGCGAAGAACACATATCCTGATGTCTCACACGTCGAAAATACTTCCATGAGTAATAAGCAGAAAAAGCGATTGGCATTAAGTGGTTATTATATTACGGCAACCGTGGACTTGGAGAAGGCCTTCGACAGCGCCGAAGAGAACAAGATATCCAAGATACTAGAAGAGCTTGGAATGAACTACAACGACAAAATAAAAACTCACTGCATCTACAAGAATCAAGTTACAGCCATACAAATAAAAAATTGAAGGGATCCAAAATAAACAGGAGTTAGAAAAGGATGCAACACCTCGCCAGTATTATTCAGGGTATATCTAAAGGCAATAAAATAAGAGCAAGAATACAGCATCTAATGAGCTAGAGTGAAGTGAGTGAATGGCCAAGAAATGAATATTCTCGAGCCTGCAGATAATTTCGCAGTATTTACAGAAACGCGAGAGGACCTGCAAACAACTCCGAATTACATGGATGAAGACCTTCAGTAATATTATATGGGAATCAACAAGAAAGAAACTATAATTGTTGTGCCGGGAAGAGAGAAGCCATAGACATACGAGACTAGTACATCGTAATTAGAGTAGTGAAACTAGGACAAGTGGAATCCTTCACTTGCCTGAGCAACAGTATTAACTTGGGATAGATCGATATCAAGCAGAGTTTAAATTAAGAAGACGTTCATGCAGAAGAGGAAGCCTGCGTCATGTCCAAAGAATCTAAGCTGCTAAACAAGCAGCAGTTCGTCAAAATAATTATATGAAGAATGGTTATCTACGAATTAGAGATGTGGAACATTGGAAAAGTGGGCCAGCGAAGACTATGAAATTTGGTTCTGCCGAAGAATTCCGAGTATAGACAAAGTTGTATATGTATACATCACGAGCATAAGAGGAAAGAATCAATTGGAAAACTCTGGCATGAAGATGTATTGGGTGGATTGGGCACACCGTGAGGCGAATGGATTAGTTCAAAAAAACATAGTAGAAGAGAAAATTGAAGGGAAGATCCTGCAAGGAATACCAAGGGACAAGTGCTTCGGGCAAATTAAGAAGTACGTAAAACAGAAAAGCTTTCAGGGTGTAGGGAATTAACACTTAACCGAGAAAAATAGAGGGCTGCAGTAAAACAGTCCTATAGGATTGTAATTCCGGTGATAATGATGGAAAGGAGCTGGAAAATGACGAATGAGCAACTTGAAAGTGAAAGCTACAGGAGCTGCAGTGTAAATGTAAGATTTACGTATTCTGATTTCAGGATAAGGTTTTCTAGCTTTGTAGCGTAACTAACAAAATACTGTCCGCTTGGCGGCGCATCTAGATAGATCGTGCATGAACGTCTCATGTCAATTTGAAGTTACGACGGAACTTAGTGAAATGCCAGTTCTGAAAAAAAGAAAAAAACGAAAATCAATACTCAAAATGCCTCCAAGCCACGAGAGTTATTTTTACCGTGAGATAACATGCAGCCTTGCGGAATGTCAAGTGTAATTGAAGATACAGGAGGGAAATAACACCAGAAAAACAGGTTTATCGATGTATGCGAATCGGTCCACATTGACCAAATTGAATTCATAAATGTATTCAGAACGTCCATAAGTGGAAATAAATCAAAAAAACGGACCTCAAAAAGTCCTGGATACATGAAAACAGTAGGAAACGACACATATTCAATATTTTTTGTGGGGACATTATTCGAAAATATCGTCAAAATAACGTCTCATGATTAAAAACGCCAAGGAAAAGGAATTTAAAGAACACACTTCTGCAAATTTAAAGGAATTATCCGCACATTTAAAGGAATTTTAAAGGACACGCTACTGCAGATTGACAGTTTGAGCAACTTCGCCGAGAAGTACTCATATACGTAATTGACAAAATGCAATGCAATGACTGCACTGAGGAAATGACTGATGTAGCACTTTTACGGTTTCTTATCATTTTGTGGGACAATATGGAGGTATGTTTGATGAAAACATGACATTCGGTTCGACAACTTGCATCACAACTCAGTGAAATATTATTTACTTCGTAAATGATGATAGATGATGCAAATGAAAGTGGAATCCAATCAAAATTAATTATTTCACTGATGGACGGACACGAAATTTACAGCAATGGTGTAATTTCGCAAATTCAGTCCATCGATTTGGCCAGAATTCAGTGCGGCAGTAGGACATCATTTCATCGTTTTCTACCGCTCACTTCCCAAGGAAAAGGATCTTGCAAAGGTCCCGGAGGAACCCTGAACCTGGGTGCAGCTAGCGCGTCCGTAGCGGTCGGAGTGAAAGCAGATTCTTTTTGACTCATTCATTAGGAACTTATTTTTTAGACCCTTTGGGTGGAGTGCGGTAACGTGCCGAACCTACAGATGTATTTTTCTAAGAAGACCGAGCATGATACCTCAGCTAAACTATTTTAGAATATTTGTAATTCTAGAATAGGACCCGCTAAAATTACATGAAAATACGAGACTAATTCATTGATTTCCTAAATGATTCCCAGAGGGACAGTTAAATAAGTTGTGACAATAAAATATATTTAAACATAAAAAATACCTAAAGAAGATAGTTAATGAATCAAACTTGAAACTATTCCATCGTGAACACTTCCTCGAACACGACATTTTATGTAAACAGAGATGATTTCGAGAGCAAATAATCGAAACGAAAAATGCCTCCATCATTCGTTACCGCGAGTAAAAAGCGGAAGAAATCTTCAACAAATCACGCATAAAAAGAATTCGTTCATTTCTTTACCCACATTACACCTCAAGCCCAAGATCAAGGCTCAAACGCTAGTAATTTTTAAAATTCAGAAAAAAAACCGACGCTAAGTGTTTGATGATATATTGAACAAATGTTTCCTTCAGCTTAAAAAAAATGATCCATTTTCAATTCTAGATTGATGTTTTGACTATTTTAAATTAATACATGGGGATTACGTGTTTGCCATTACAGAATATCATACATTTTTCAGGAATTCCCATCCACTTAAAATGGGGAGACCATTTGGTTACTAGCATTTCATTTCATTCATTTTCTAACTTCAGAGATATGTATCACCGAGTTGATATCTACGAGTCTATACCTGTCGTATGTTTTTACGGCATAAACAAATAAATACATACATACATTTAGATAAAAAATTTTTTAAAGGAATCCTGATTTCCTAACTGGGAATGTCACGTGGAGGGCACTTTAACTGGAGTATACCGCCAGTCAGGTGGGATTTTAGCATTGTGGGTCCCTTGTCGTCTTCGGCTGAGATTAGGCTAATTCCGACGTAAGGTTTCTCTCCTCCCTTTCCCGTTCCCTGAACAACCTACCCCTACCAAATACCCACTTAACCCTAATTGCACAAATGATCTCAAATTCCAGTCCCCTCCCCTAGTGACCTGACGTACATTACCGCTGCCTTTCGAATTACCAAAATTTCCCGCGTTTGTAGTTCGCTACTCGTATTTCCTAGTGAATACTTTCCACGTGTAATCAAACGACCCCAACGACCGCATATGACAATGGAATGAGTTATGATTTCCGCATGTCAAAGCAGTAAAAAAATATCCCTCACCTGCTTGGTGTCAATGAGTCACTGTAAATAGAATGGTGCCACGTTCCGAGGAGAGGCCATGTGAGGCGGACGGTTAGTATGGAAGCTGCTTGCCTTGATGGTGTGTATTCATCAGGTTAGGAGTTATTGCGAATATGGTCATAATCGCCAACCTTCAATGAAAAAAGTGACTCGCTTCCCTTGTGATTCCCCAAAAAACTTTGCGATGAAATGAGAAGTACCACTACGATGCGATGTGGTGTCGTTTGCGTTGGGAACCATTTATGAAGAAATTCAAAGCTTAATATAATGAAAAGAGAAACTTTATAATTCCACATATATTTATTAGACGGACGACCTAGGTTTCGGCGTGGCACGTCATCATCAGGACCTGATGATTACGTGCCACGTCGAAACCTAGGTCGTCCGTCTAATAAATCTATGTGGAATTTTAAAGTTTTTCTTTTCATTATGTTAAGTCGATTCCATGAAGTCACGCCCGAGACAACGAATTAAATTCAAAGATGTTTGAAATTTATTAAAAAGTTTAAGAATATTATAAACTAGTTTTGATGCTTAACGTCGAACAAATTCGTAAGGTGCAATCTCACTGCAACTACGTGTATGCAGGCACTGCTATCCGCGGAGAGAGAATTCTTTGCTGTTACGTCTTCCGAATTGAACGTCTTCTATTGAAGAAGCAGTTTGCAATAGAAAAAACATATAGGGTACATATAGGGACATAAAATTTGTGTAGTAAATAATATGGTGATTGGAAATCATGGTGTTGTACACAGGAATGCTACAGCGGACGTATTCTTGGGTGATGTACTTATTCTACTTTTCGACGCAATGAGAAGATTTAGCTACGAGCGAAAAATGTTTTTTTAAAGAAAGGAGCCAGTACCTGCCTTCGAATTTAAATCAAAAAGAAGTTTGGTTTTGACAATCATACCTTTGACTCCTACTCCCTAAGTGTCTAAGGTGTTTGAATGCATCTCATTGCGGCCACATATTTATGAAATACATTCAGAAAAAATAGCAAATATCCGATTTCTTAAAAAAACTATTAAGGGTTTTCTGCTACATTTCCTATTATTTCAGGTCAATCAAAGTCATCTAATATAGTCTTCCTTATTTTTTGTTCGCTGATTCCATTTGGTCACATCCGTTGCCGAGTTCAATAAAATCTCCTCTTAGAAAAAAGCCCGTAATTGTCATTAAACCACAAGACAAATATGTTTATCTTCCGACGCATGTGCATCAGGGGTCTATGCTAGATTGTATTCGCATCGTACTTAGTCTCTCTATTGAATGATTCAAATGTTCACCAGAATTTCCACCTTGCCTTTCTCATGACATAGTTTAGCATTTATTCCCCCAAATGTAACACAGTTTCCAGCGTAATATAGTGCAAATCCTTCATGATAAGATAATGCTTTTCCACATAAAGTATTTTTTTGGTACCTGGGATTCGTTACAGAGTAACATCTTCAGGTGAAGATGGAACAGTGTGACGAAATATATGTTGTAATAAAAAATACTTTATGTAGAGAAGCAAAGTGTCTTCTTTCGTCATTTATTCTCCCGTCACTCAATGAATTTTATCGAAATTAACGGCAGCCAGAGGAATACGGATGGAAGGAATAAGGGATCTATTGGCTCACAATGTTTTTCAAATTAAAAATGAAAGCATGCGCATAACATCTCTCCTCGCACGTGTATTTATACCCTGTTTAGTTTGCGTGTTCTTGTATACTAATATTTATTTTATTTTTTATTTGTTAAAACATAGATATACCCTGCAGGCCACCGCCAGGGTGTGCGGCAGGGGATGAATGCACACCAGAACAATTTTACCCGAATATGACCCTACCACTGTCGAACAATGTTATTCTGATCCCTTATCGTTTGTGGGAAAAATGGGATGTTCAATATGTTTGTTCTACACCTAATCTCTCTAATTTTATTGAAATGATCTCTCCTACGATGGGGGAAAATTATACATTTTCAACATCATTGTTAATAGACTTCCTTCCAATTTAAAAATATAATAGAATACAACAAACTATAATTAGCTCAAATTGTAATTTCCCTAATGATAAGTTTTTCTATTAGGTTTTTTGGGGCCATTTTAAGCGCGGAAGTTTCGTTTCTTTCACTCATCGCAATATAAATATGCGGTACGTAGTCGAAAGATTTCTTAAAATCTGGAAAAACCGTGTCCACTGCTATGTCCCTAAATTAGGATGCCATAAACAAAGAGCTTAAGACATGTCTCGCACGATCTTCCCTTTCGTAAACCGTACTGATTTTTCATATTTTATTTGATATTTTAGTAACCTGCAAACCACTGCTAGGGTGTGCGGCAAGGATACACACCAGACTAATTTTGACCCGAATATGACCCTAACGCGGTCGGACAACGTTATTCTAATCCCTTATCGTTCATGGAACAAATGGCATCTTAAATCTGTTTTACACTTGATCTCTCTAATTTTATTGGCATGATATTACCTACCGTAGTACTATGGAGGTAATAATACATTTTCAATAACACTGCTAAACAGATGCCCTTCCAATTTATTTATGCAAGAGCTTCAATCTGTAATTAAACCTTCGCCCCGCGAGTGATTCCAAGCCTAACTGCCCTAATATTTTGGATACGCTACTAAGTTTATCACATTAGAGAGAAATGCTTATGTACTTGCAAGAGACGAACTGTTGGCAACAAAAAAAACAATAAACTACATCCACACAACACCCTACCAGGGCGTATGGCGGTGTTTGCTAGGACATCACCCACAAAATATAATTCCACTACATGCAAAACCAACAAAAAACATGCTAATGCGCACCCACACAGACGAATATATTCATGCGAAACTTATTTTAACTTACATACGCACAAATAGTTATGCAAGTAACAAATACATGCAATCACGTGCACGCTAGTTAGATGAACTGACGATAGCATACAGAATGCTATTTAAAATGAAAAAAAAGTAATATTATTTTTTCCCCTGGCGTTTACGTTTTTTAAAATATTTTTATATTGTGTGAGAAAAATGACATCTTAAATCTGTCGATTCTACGATTTGTCTAATGATATTGACAAAATAACCACTACTACCGTAGTGCGATAAGGCTAATGATGTATTTTCACCATCATCGATAAAGATATAAAATCACACCTGAGGTCATAATGGCCACTTGGGATAGAGATTGTTTGGTAGCATTAATTTCGTAGAGATGCGATGTTCATGGGAGTGGAAAAGGGTGGAGCCCTTTTCCACTCTCATGAGCATCGTATCCGAGGAGCCGTGGAGACCCAACGTCGTCATTTGCCTACTCTCAAAGAAAGGCGCCAAGAGATCGAACCCTCCCTACGACAGCATTATCTACCATACTTGAAGTGTGTGAGATATTTACTGTAAATAACAAGAGAGGCGTTTAACAATGTTTTACAAATCTAGTTCCTCTACGTTGTACGCGATCCAATCCAGCAACCAATCCAACTTCGTTAGAATCCCATATACTAGAAGCATATTCTCATATTTCAGTTGACATATAGTATATCGCGAAACTCACACATTAAAAAAGTAAGAGCTGACGCGAAGAACGTTTTGGGGTCAGGCAAGTATCCAGCACCACAGTTGTCCTTTTGCAGCCGAGGTAACACAGTGGCTGGTAATTCAATAATCCGGAAGCCTCGGCAATCTTGGGATACATATCTCATTTCTGACCAATAAAATGAAAGCACGTCCCTCATGGATTACATTTTCGTTCAGCAAACTGAATAAAACGAAGTAGAAATGTAGGTTTTGGAAAAGCTATCTAAAATTCAATACATTTGTATTCCACGATTTAAGATTCATGCATGCTCATTAATTGGAAACTACTCATTTATTTTGGCATCTTCGTTATCTCACGTTAAAAGTTTGTCCTCAACAACATTGCATAAAACTACGCGGTAACTTCCCTAAATAAAAGAGTATAAACTAAAAATTTAGCAGCGTTGAACGACGATATGCATGCCCATTGTGGAAACTAAGTAAAATATGAGTAAAAGGGAGATAATAATTTTACAAATAATTAATTGCTAGTTCCGGTTCCGATTGACGATTTGTTATGGCATTTCGCAGTGTTTATACCCAGTATAGCATAAAGAAAAACTAATAAGTGAAATTTGGTCAATGATAGAATTTTAAAAATTACGTTAATTGGTAAATTACTCTTCTGTGGAACCAAAAAATGCGGTCATTATACATAATGCGATCAATTTGGTGTTTTTGCACTTGATGATGGTTTTTTTAAGATATGTTATTACAGTATGGCGCCCATTGTTTCTATAAAAAATAAGATAATAAGAAATAAACACAAAAAAATCCTACAGAAAAGTCTGTGGCTGAATAAAGAAATACAAATATTTCAGATGGAACAGATATCTTTAAAAAATGTGTGAGTTCTACCTGTAGACAGGCTGTATATTATTGTCATCATAATAAGAAATAATTTTAATGACAGATATAAAATACCTGATTTACATAAAAAAGAATTACCATTAAGGGACAATATTAAGTGCGTCTCTAATAAAAAATATCATACAAATCAAGGTAAAGAAAATTGGAAGTTACTGTGCCTCTAATTTTTAATAAAAATTACTATGAATTTAAGAATATTACAATCAGTAAATGCAGTGAAAGAAGGAATAGAAGACTGGCCATTGCACAGAATAGATGGAAGGGCTTGGAATAAAACTTGATACAAAATGTATACGTGTATATAATTGCAACATTTTAAACTATCCTTTTAGTTTATGTGGCACCTGATGTCAAGATAGAATTGACTGGCTTAGCAGGACCAGATTGAGTATTCAATTTATAAAATGCATTATATACTACTACTATACGTGTCTGATGAATACTGCCTGTACTTGCATTTTTTATTGAAATGTGACTTGTTTTTTAAATATAATGAAGATTATACTATTATTGTTTATGATGAAGATTGATTCCTGTTGTAATTTTGAGATTTCAACATCAGCATGCATAAGTTCATGGGGAAAAATGAATTGACACTACGACGGTGATACATGAAGAAGGATACCGACAAAAAAGTAATTTATCAATCCTTGTTAGTAAATTTATTAATGACAACAGTGGTACAATTAATGAAAACAGGTTAAACCGATAAAAATATTGTTTAGACCTTTGATCACTAAACAACACAAGATTTTCTGAACAAACACTTTTGTTCGACGTGAAGGCATTTCAATCTTATGAAGAAAAGAATTCACATCGTGAATTTTATCAAAAAATAATTGAAGCATGTAATTTTCAAGCGCCCTCATGTATTCATTTCATTCGTAAAGAAAGTGCTAGCTTACAAAATGAGGCGTAACGAAGCATGGCCCGGAAATTTGGTTGCCGAGGCAAGATGGTTGAATTGGAGGATTTGGAGATTTGGTTGCGGAGATAAATGAAAAAAGTAAAATTTATGGAAAGAAAAACAAACCAAGAAGTACAAAGAATGTAAGGAGAGGGTTGTCGGAAGAAATTTGAAGGTGGCAGGAAATGTGAACGCAGGATACACGAAGAGGAAGTGGGATGCTGAAGACTAAGAGGGGGTGGATCGTCGAGAAAGCGAAAGTGAGGAGAGGAAAGCAGTAGACATATCGGATGTATGGTAAATAAGGAAGGGAGAAAGCATACAGAGCTAATGAACGAGTCATTTTTTGTACATAGAGTAAGGTTTTGCGATACTCTTCTTCCTGCTACTCAGGACTTAGGAAGTAGAGAAGAGCGAATTCTGGAGTCGATCGGAAATATGCCCTTATCCGGTAGACTACTGTTAATGATACCCATTTCATCATCCAGGGGGGTACAAGTTTGAAAATTCGACCAAGCACCACGCGGTGCTCCTGATATGCATGCAAGACAGAGTGCGTGTGACAGACGGCGCTAGGAATATCGGCTAGAGGGGGAGATGTCTTTGAAGACTGCGAATTCCGCCTCACGTTCAAAGGTTTCTCGCCGTCTGTGCCGTGGTCGCGAGAGTGAAAGCATATCCACGAATCAATCCGTTCGGCAGTCTCTCCTCACTCCCTCTCCCTAATTCTGTTATTTTATTCCCAACAGGCAAAAAAGCGCGAGGCTTGGATTAATTGCCTTGACAACACAAGAAGGATTTATTCCAAGGGAAATTCACCGCAAGTCTATTGAAGGGAGGTTTATGGATGGTCCTTGACGACTATTATCTCCTACACACGAGGTAAGTCCAACAAATACGCGGACTGGTGCAATCTGGCTGCCATGACGCGGACTGTAGCCCACCCCACTAGCGGCGCTAGCTGCCTAAGACCCAATGAGCCGTCTGTGCTTGTCGGATCTTCGAGCTGTACGTATGGTGCCAGTTATGTTAGTTTCTGTTGTCCTTGCTTTTACCGTTTGTCGAAAATGGAAATTGACGAAATCACGGAGCGACGAAGCAACATCCAGTTTTTTGGTGAAGTGTGGTAAAAGTTATCAATAAATTACTGAAATGTCGACAGCTGTTTATGGTGATAATGCTCAGAAAAAAACATCCGTTTTCAAGAGGATTAAGAGTTTTAGAGATGGCCGACAAGATGCCACGGATGATGCAAGGACGGGACGGCCTTCAACCACCTGTGTTGACGATAGCATTGATTGTGTGAGGTCCCTTGTCCTTACCGATTGTCGAAAAACTGTCCCGAATGATAGATGGTGAACTGAATTTAGGAAAATCAACAGCGCACACTATTTTAACCGAACATTTGGGTATAAAAAAAGGGTGAAAAAATTATGCTCAAGTTGCATTGATTGCTCGCCAGCTTCTGCCAAAAAATTCATTCACCATCCTTGATCATCCTCGAGCGAGAACTTGCTTTTGCTTTATCTCAAAATATTTTTCTTCTTCAGCAGTTCATTATTTCTGGCTGCTTTCATACCGTCTACAAAGCCTATTCTCAGCCTTTCTCTACCTCGGTTGCCTAACATCCTCCCTCCTTACACGGCATTCGAAAGCTTAATATCTCTCAATATTTCCTCCACCGACTGTCTCTGCATTTTTTCGGATTTATTCTGAAAAACTCTTCGCCCATATTTCAATACTTCACCGCTTATCTTTCTTTTTACCCAACGTATTTTCTTCATTGTTCTCCACAGCTACAAATCATAAGAAATGGATACAATGATAATTTTATCCAATAATCTCTTGTATTAATTTACACGAACCAGCAACATTTTTTTCTCTATAATGTAGATAAAATCCTGAATAAATTCAATAACTGAAGGGGTGTTTAAACTCCGTTGAACGTTTTACAGGCGGTGCTATTAAAATTGAGTGTGGGGAAGGAATTACGGCCAATGATGTTTTTCTCTACCGCTTGCAGCTTCTGTTAAACCCCAAGACAGCTTAACACAAAAGAGCGTCCCGAATCAATCTTCCCTTAGATTGATTGATCTCCAATGCACGCAACACATCCGACCCGAGGGAGCGGCAGACTAGGGAGGTAAGGGGGGGAGCGGGTGTCGCCTTCAAGAGTGCCCGCCGCTATCATTTCACGGCAAGCGTTTGCGACCAATGCTGGATTCCTCAAGGCGACACGTTTTCACCCGAGACTTCAATCTCATTTCCCGTCAGGCCCCCGTCGCCGGCGTTGGCACGCACGCAAACAAGCGCTCATGTGAATTCATGAGGGCGCGTCTGAGGTTACGGCGAGGGAGGCCTCCCCGGGGGAGTTCCCTGCCAACCCCTTCGCCGGGGCGTGTGCCACGGGGTATTCCCCGCGCGCTAATTGCAGGACGACCGAGGGGGCGCGGCTCGCGCGGGCGAGGGCGACGTTGGGTGGAAGGGGAAAAACACCCTCTCTCCCTTTGTTTCCAGCGAGCGCCCCTCCAGGTAACTCCCCGGCGATTGCCATCACACTGCTCGGGCGACGACGCGGGTGACGCCGACGACGCAAGCGAGGTTCCCCGATCGGGGGCGAGGAAGGGGGAGGGGGGGGGTCGAGGTTGAGAAACGTTCCTCTCCCACGCATGGCGCTGCGTTGCGAAGTGCCGGCTTCTATACGCACGAGACTTCGCGCGCGACGACGCCGATTTTAACATCGTATTCCGATTCCTTTGCCGAGTTAAACATCGTTGGCGATTTGAATATCAGCATCATTTTAACTTTCGGTTTTATCCGATGATGTAGCAATAACATCTACGCTCATAACAAAGAAAACTATTTACATTATTGCCATTATGTATTTTAAGAACTTGCGTCGCGTCATGAAAAAATCGCGTCAATATTTCGAGATTCACTACTAAGTTTGAAAGAATATTAAATTCTCTTCAGAAGCCAAAAAAATGTTCAAACATACATGACGACTTAAAAAAGAAGGCGATATTTTTTTAACGAAATTTATTTCTTTGTGCACCCTGCAAGCCACCGCTAGAGTGTGTGGCAGGGGGTGAATATATATTCCAACTGAATACACAATACAATTTTTACTCGAAAATGAAGTTTTTATGATTCCTTATCGTTCATGGAAAAAATGTCAACTTAAATCTATCCGTTCTACTCTTCATCTCTCTAATTTTATTGACATGATATTCCCTACCAGAGTACTATGGAGATAATAATATATTTTAAATATCACTGCTAAAGAGACGCCCTTCCAATCTATGCAAGAGATTCAATCTGTAGTTTAACCTTCGCTCCGTGAGTGATTCCCAGCCTAGCTGCTCTAATATTTTGGATACGCTACTAAGTGTATCATAACAATGTTGTACAAATGTAGCTCCTCTACGCTACATGTGATCCAATTCGGAAATCAATCCAACCTCATTAGAATCCCATTCATACTAGCTGCATATACTAAATGAGGCCTAACCAGCGAAAGAAAACAATTCTCTTTGACCTTTTCATCACATTTTCCCATTGCTCTAATAAATTCTAATATTTCGTTAAACTGTCCACATATTCCCCGTTTATGTTTCACCCAAGAGGGATCGTGAGTGAGGGTAGGGTAAACTTGGACCGTGGACGTGCTATTAAATTTATCAGTGGAGCCGCCTTCTTGGTATTTTTCGATTTTTATCGATTCGAATTCCAAAAAAGAGTCAACTCGTAAGGTAAATCGATTAATCACTTTCTAATTCAATACAATTCCAATTCCAAACTTACGCCACCATCGTTGCATCGGTGGCCATGCGCTCACCAGCAAAAACATCTTCGGGAATGTTTCTATTAAATTGCTCTCTGGACGTACCTGAGGGCCAATCTGCCAATGGGCTCCAGATAAACCACTTCTGATTTCACATCAGGTTATCGAATCATCGGAGTTAACACTCGTGCCCGAGAAGGGGCTCGAACCTGCGACCATTTGAGGTGGCAAGCTAGCGCATTAACCACCAGACATCATGTGATTTTCAATTTTAATTTTATAATATAATTGAATCTATTATTAATAAAAAATAATTTTCAAACGTGTTAACAAATAGTCTACCGTTGTCAACCGGCCATGTTTGTTTGTAGAGTAACCAATTCAGCCAATTTTGTCACACGAATATTTTCGCGATAGAAAAAGCATTTTTTAAATTGTCAGTTTAATATATCGGTATAGTTTATAATTTTGACTATCCAATCACTCACTAGTGGAAGTCTCTCGAATGGGTCAGAAGTCCTTCGAGAAGATGTTTTCCCGTAACTAAGGGAACCATTTTTAATTGTATGTATTTGCATGTACTTAGGTTAAAATGGCTTTTGCATCACTATATACGTCGATGTGACTGTGAATTGGCATGCTTTGGTTTGTTTTGCAAGTGGTTTTATTCTGTTTTACGGATGGTGTTCTAGCACCCCCCGCCACACGCCCTTGCGTGGCTTTCGGGGTATAGTTTAGATGGAGATACCGCAGAAAAATTTAGTTTTGAACAAAATTGACGATATCCAAACACTCAAACGTGTCACTGGAATTTTTAATTGCATTATTGTTTTAGAACATTTCCTATGGCTTCCTCCCTGCCAATTTTGAAGATTAAAATTTAGGAAGAAAAATAATGGTCCAAAATAAGGCGACCCAAATACGTAAATGGAGTATCAAATTTTTAAAAATATTTCGGGAAGGATCTCTTTTTGTGGAAAATGTAAAAAACAAATGAGCAGGAAATTGAGACTTTCCATAAACGGAAAAATCTATTCACGGGCCAAAATCCAAGTTAATGAATTAGAGACATTCCGCTAAGACATAAATTCACGGAGTGTGTTTCTCATTTTAGATGAGGATCGAAGCCGGTGGCTGAGACTGAGTAAAGGAGACTGGTCTCATTGGTAGTGTGATGCTGCAAGACAACGCTGTACATCAAATAGAAGACTGGAATAGCTAACGAGACGTTTTCCGAGGAGCGAGTGAAGGGAATATTTCATAGACATCCTTGAAAAGAAGACAGAACTCATTTGAAAAACAAATAATCCAGCCAAGAGTGGAATAGCAGGGAGTACACGATATTCTCGGGATAAGTAGTCTTCAGCCTTTTTAATTTTACATAGCCTACGCACAGTCGACAGAAACTTTCTTGTGGGAAATAAGAACAAAAGATAATGCACTCATGAGTGTAATTAAATCACGTTCCCTAAAAAACCTAGGGTCTGTATTTATTTATATGCACCCTGCAAGCCATCCACAGGATGTGTGGCAGGGAGTGAATACACACCAGAATAATAATAACCGAACATGACCCTAACGAGATCGAAAAATGTTATTATGATCCACTATCGTACGCGGGGGGAGAGGGATGGTGCGGAGGCTAACGTACAGGATTCTCACCGAGAGGTCCTGGGTGGTGGTGGTGGATCAGTGGTGTCCCGATCCCTACTTGAGGTGTGGCGAGCACTTTGAGTGAGTACGACGTCCGACGGATGGTTTGCTAAATTGCGAACCCCTTACAGCGCCTTTCGACAAGAGTAGGCTAATGCCGACGCCGGGTTTCTCTCCACCCTTCCTTTCCCATCCTTCCCTAATGGTGCATATGACCTCAGCTGTCGGTAACCTCCCATAAAAACAACTAAAAGTGTCTTTCTTGGAAAAAATGACATCATAAATCTTTCTGTTCTGCACTTCATCTCTCTGATTTTATTGACTTGATCTCCTACGGTAGTACGATGGGGGTAATGACACATTTTCAGCATCACTGCTAAAGAAATCTCCTCCCAATTTACGCAAGATCTTCAATCTGTAATTTGACCTTCGCTCCGGGAGTGATTCCCAGACTAGCTGCTCTAATATTTTGAATACGCTACTAAGTTTATAATTTGTATTAAAACGCTAGTAATCTCAAAGAAAGAGGGCAATCACAGGCAATACCAAACTCCAACCAGAATATTTAACAAAAATTTAATTCCACCATTCACGGATTCAGGGATAAACGTGCAAAAAAGGCTGTGAAAAAGAATGCTCTTCGCAAAAGTCTCACAAGTCTATGCTGCAAGGCAATAGAATCCGCACGATGTTGTATTAATTGACAAATTGTATCGCGTGGAGCGTAGAGGAGCTAGATTTGTAAAACGTTGTTATGGTTAACTGAGTAGCGTATCCAAATTATTAGAGCAGCTAGGCTGGGAATCACTCATGGAGCGAAGGTTAAATTACAGATTGAAGCTCTTGAATAAATTTGGAAGGACGTCTCTTTAGCAGTGATATCTAAAATGTATTATTACTCCCATCGCACTCCGGTAGAAGAGATCATTTCAATCAAATTACAGAGATCAAGTGTAGAACAGATAGATTTAAGATGTAATTTTTTCCACGAAAAATAGAGGATCAAAATAAAATGTCATGAGTAATATCAAAATTATTTTGGTGTGTATTCACCCTCTGCTACACACCCTAGCGGTGGCTTGCACGATATGTAAATAAAAAATAAACTTGTGGCTGCGTACTTTGCAAATCTCAGTAGCAAGAGGACCGATTGGACATGAAGAGCCACGGAGGAAGACCACAGATAAATCCATCAAACAAATAAAGGAAGACGTGAAAGCGAAAGAGATGAGAAGGGAAGGCACGAAATGATGAGTGGATTTGAGAATCGCCTTTGAAATTCCTCCCACACGTCCGAGGTCGGAGTGTCATCGTAAGAATGAAAATCGTTTGAGCGACTTTCACTCGTTTAATTTATAGTCATTTCGCCCGACTTGAACAGACATAGAGGGGATTTAATTTCCTCCGCGTTCAGTGCAATCATCAGCCAATACTTTCAATGGAAATTGTACATAACTAGCTTCCCGTTTTACGCAAACATCTTACGAAATGAGATTTCTATCGATGATTATTTTTGTGAACAACTTCCCTCGGAGTTGAAGGCCTTCGAGAAGGCTTTCAATTGCCGCTTCAAATCCAATCCACGAACATTAACGTTACTTAATTCTCAATTCATTTTATTTCAATCCATAGTTTATAACTAGTGCGACAAGCATTGAATCCGATATATATTTTTCAATGACAGCCGTCATTCACCGCTTATTACGCGACATTAATTTAAAGTATGTGCCCGTGACGACAACATAAGGTCACATCAACAATGAATAGAGGCACTAGTGAAAGATTTTTTGAAGGTCTACTTAATGCACCTTTTCAGTGATTTCAAAGCACTTGCTCGCAGCACTTTACCCCTATTTACCCTACAGTATTTCCTTCTCTAAAACTTCATTCTTCCCAATACATATTCCATTCTTACTGCCCTCCTATTTTCCCATTACCTAACACTCTCCCCTCTTCCACGACCTTCAACATCCCTCTACCTGTCAGCATCCGCTTTAATGATGCATGGAAACATACGAATTGCGTTGGAGGAATTACCAGACATTTCACTCTCAGAGGAAAAGAGTTATGAGCTCTTATAAGAGTAAGCAATGTACTGGAAAATGCTACTACTATTATCATATTTTACCCCTATGCACTGGTCGTGCTAATTAGTACATGCAACGGAGCAGGTTGGAAAATGGAGGTAGGGCTGGGTGATTTCAAGCGCATTACTAACGAGCTAGTACGACCCATTCCACTATCCCAATGGACACGAGTTAACATAAAGTCGTCTCCGTGAATAGGTATCGTAGGATGGGGCAGCTCGAAAGAGTCCATTTCGTTCCGAAAAGAATAACGCTCTCCAACATACTCTGTGATTGATGCCACTTTCGAAATATAGGTCGGAACAGTAAAACTCTGAGGGGAATCTAAAAGTTGTATATTTCCTTGCTTTTACCAAAAAGTAGGGAGTTGATGACATGGACCTTGAATAAGGAAGTTAAGTGAATAATAATCTTATTTGGAACGTATTTGCGTAAGGCTCGGAAACTTGGTTGTTGAACCAAAAGAATATGAGTATATCGTAGGTTTTGAAAATGTTGGTGGAGAGAAGAGGAATATGTAAAACCAGAGGACGTTCTAAGTATAGTAGTGGAGGAGAGAGGGTTGTTGGGAGAAATGAAAAAGAAGGTAGGAAAAGTGGAGGTAAGGTGATTTGACTGACGATGAAGTGAGTCCAGATTGTGATAGAGGAAAATGATGGAAAAGCGAAATAGGGAGAGAAAAAGAATTGGTATACTGGGTGGAACGAAGGAAGCCAAAAGTATGAGGAAATGAAGGAGTTTATTTTTGGTAGAAGTCTATAGGGTAAATGATCAGTTAGGGGACATAATCGCAGATATTCGTAGAGGGAAGCATTTGATAGTGATGTGGTATTGGAATGAGATTCCGTTTTTTCTGTCATTTCTGTAAATGGAAAAGGATATTGGGAAAATTTCACCGTCGTCAATACCAGTGGATAACCAGATTTCGGTCCTAATAATCATATCTGCGCTTGTGCTTTGAATAAGGTGATGATATTCTGCGACTTTGTTTTTTAAACTTCGGCAATTTACTACCAATACAGATAATACATCCTTGACATTACGGTTTTTTGAATTTTCAACGAGGATCGTCCTCTTATTTATATTGAATCCCTTATCAAAGTTTCCGTCCGATTCTATCTGATTCACGTTAAATGAACTTATTCACGTTAAATGCACTGAACCTCAAGGTAATTGATGAACGTAAGCACGTAGTTAGGTAGAAGCAAACAGAAATAGTTGTACATTAACATGAGGTGGAAAACTAATGACAGATTAAAACTCTGGCATAACTGGAACTCCATCTCTTTCGCAATGATGTTGAAAATGTAATATTAGTCCCGTCGTACATAGGAGATAGCATGTCAGTAACATTAGAGAAGTTAATGCAACAATTTCAGAGTGTAAAAATCATTCACCTTGAACGGGATTCGAACCCGGATCCCTCAATGTCCGATTTGAAATTAGAGAGGTTTAGTTGTCAACGGATAGATTCATAATGTCATTTTTCCTAGGAACGACAAGGGATCATAATAGCGGCCAACCTCGCTAGGAGGAAAAGTATTTTGGTTTAAAATTAGACTGGTGTGTAATCACCCCCTACCAAACACCCTAGCGGTAACTTTCAAGTTATTATGTAAATAAATGAAAACAATAAGCTTAATTTGTCGCATCGTATAGTTTTGTCCAAGGTTACAATATGTAGAGTTGGTTAGTCAGCGAGTCTTTACAAAGCCTACCTTAATCAGCACAACAAATTCTTTATTCAAGCTCAGATCACTTAATTGTTTGTTTTCTAGTCTCTTTTTAAACTTAACCTTCTTTTCATTGATAACCTCCTGTAATTCCTTACTCAATTACCCCATCTCTACTGAATACGGGTTGTTCCTTTAGAATTTCCTGATATTGTTTTGCTAAGATGACATATATTCCAGTTTCGCACATACTCTTCCAAGTAAAATTTCCCACTTCAGTCTGCCAATATTGCCGAATATTCTATTGCACTGATTTCTGCAGTATGGTCATTTAGCAGCCAACACTTGGTCTTTGGTTTACGCATTGGTCTACAATTATTCTAACTCCTCTAACTAATATATTGTATCGGATTGACAATGACTTCCCGAGATTAATTTTTCAGACTCATGTGTTTTAATTTGTCTCTATTTATTATTATATAAGGAACCTACGTGTACCTATTATCTGCTAGTGTAGCTAATTAGGTTCGATTATTTGCTTTCCCTCTGCTACCTACCCTGGCGGTTGCTTGTAGGGTACTAAACTATCTAAAAAAATATCTAGACTGATATTAATAAAACAATCACTAATTTCTTCTCTAATGACATATCTTTCATTACTTTTTTAGCCTCCGTCGCATTTCATACACTGTTTCATACACGCTCTTTGATTACTGAGACTTTTAAAATATTCATCGACTGGAGGATATTAAAATGTATTTACCCGCGACTCTCCAGGTCTACCCTTTCCTCTCGAACCATTTCACTTCACTCTTCTCCCATGCAATGTTTTGGTGATTAAACTCTCATCATTCTGCTAATAAAACCAAACCAGTGCTCCACACATACCTGTAATTCAAACTTGTCTATTTCTATGTAGAGCATTAAATCCATAATCTTCAATAAGTCACGCATTTACTCCTCACCCAATCTCCCCCATTTCTACCACAAACACCCCCAAGTTATCTCAAGATGAATGTTTTTAGTTGGCATTTATGTTTATCGTGGCCCGTACACGTGCTTCACTACCAATGTGAAGAGGAGTCGCTTTGCCATTATTTCTGCCCCGGACAAGCATTCACTTTTTATACACTCCAACGACAAAAATCGTACTTTCTACTGGAATTTGCACTAAATTGAATGCCTTCATGGATCACATTCAACCAACTTTTTGAACATTATGTCCAGAAACATACATTATCTTCATTAATATTTTACCGTCTCAGGCGAATTAAGAAAATGAAAAATTTTGACGTTTTCATATTTGCAGTCGAAGTGACTGAGCTCAATGATATCCATGGGACGCCCACCGTTTTAAGATGAAGATGCCATCCTCTTTATTCAATTCTAACAGCGACTGATTAGCGCGTTGGGAATATGAATTTAGGCAGACAGAAATAGCTACTGGGGTCATCGAAGTCGGGGTTGATTCATGGAATGAAGTATTGGAAATCCCAAATTCAAATCGCATTTAAAACGTAGTGCTACAACGCATGGTCATCGGGCGTTGCACCTAGGGCACTGCGACGCAATGGCGACGCGATCTGCACCCGAGTTGTGCATGCAAAAAAGCAGTGGCGTAACGAGTTTAATAGGGTTATGGGGCCAAATAATGTACTGCACTGCATTAATGCACTGATGTTATGCAACCCAAAAACTCCAATCCTCATATTCATGATATGCTATAAATATACATATATATATATATACACGAGGGTCATCCGGAAAGTAGTAGCCGTTCGTGCCGCATGAAGTGCTGACGACGCGAGTAGCCGCTGGACGAGGTCAGATAGCTTCAGTGGCTTGTCTGCCTTCTCTGAGCCAAGTTGCGTGACGCTAGCATTGCCTGTGTTGTTTCTGTGATTGTTTACAATGTTTAAAAAAATTGAGAACGCCGCCAGTTGTGAAGTGAGGGCAGTGATTAAATTCCTCAATGCAAGAAACGTTCGCCCATGTGATATTCATCGCCAATTAAAGGAGGTGTATGGAGACAATGTAATGGACGAGTCGTCTGTTCGGCGGTGGTGTCGCAACTTCAACATGGGGAGGGGGAACACACACGACGATGAGCGTTCGGGGAGACCGTCTGTCATTACAGACCAACTGGTGAGCTCAGTTGACGAATTCGTGAGGAACGATCGGCGCGTCACAATTGATGACATCTGTGAGCATTTTCCCAATGTTTCTCGAACAATTGTTCATGAAATTGTTAAACACCATCTGCATTATGCAAAAATTTGTGCAAGATGGGTCCCTCGCATGCTTACAGATGAGCACAAAAGCAAGCGTATGGCTGCAGCACTGACGTTTTTGGGACGTTATTCTGATGAAGGAGACTCTTTCTTGACTCGCATAATTACTGGTGACGAAACATGGGTTTGTTATGCATCACCTGAGAGTAAACGACAGTCAATGGAGTGGCATCATGCTCATTCACCAAACAAACCAAAAAAATTCAAGACAGTTCTGTCCACCAGGAAACTCATGGCAACCATTTTCTGGGATCGACGAGGTGTATTGCTTATTGATTTTATGGCCCGTGGAGACACTATTAATGCCAATGCGTATTGTGAAACATTAAAGAAATTACGGCGGGCAATACAAAATCGGCGGCGAGGTCTATTGTCTACTGGTGTCATTCTCGTTCATGACAATGCCAGGCCTCATGCAGCTGGGATAACACAAAAACTTTTGCAGCAATTCAAATGGGAAACTTTCGACCATCCACCGTATAGCCGGGACTTGGCCCCTTCAGATTTTCATCTCTTTACAAAGCTTAAAGACTTTTTGGCAGGAAAAAGATTTGACAGCGATGAAGAACTTAAAGAAGGAGTGACCCTGTATCTCAATGAGCTGGCGGCGAAGGACTATGCAGCAGGAATACAGAAACTTGTCACACGTTATGACAAATGCCTTAATTTGCTTGGAGATTATGTTGAGAAGTAGTTTAAAGTATCCTCTTTCAAATAAATGTTTTTATGTTTGTTAATATTTACTTTTGTATCTTTATTTCACGAACGGGTACTACTTTCCGGATGACCCTCGTATATATATATATATATATATATATATATATATATATATATATATATATATATATTATTAATAGGTAATCTACCGGTTAAGGTAGGTTTTTGGATGGACACAACTATCAAATAAACATTTTGTGACTCCCCACCTAGCAACTAATCTATATCAGGTCCCTCTTCATCTCAGTGTACTTCTTTCCTCCCTTCATCCCGTCCAACATCCCTATCCTGTTCCTACCCTTACCTCGCTTGCCCAACATTCTCCCCTCTATTACCCTCTTCAACATTCCACTACCGCTCAATACGCCTTTCATCCATTTTTCCTGCCTCCATAGGATTTCTCTCAACAAACCCCTCTCCTCCCCCACCATTTCTAGTACTTCCTCATTTGTTTTCCTTTCGGTCCATTTCACCTTCTCCATTCTTCTCCACACCCACATTTCAAAAGCCTCCAATCTACGTCTATCCTCCTGCTTCAGCGACCACGTTTCCGCGCCGTACATAGCTACGCTCCATATCAGAGTTTTTACGAGTCTTGTCTTAACATCCCTACTCAACGTCCCCGTCATCAACTCCCTCCTCCTTGAGAAAGCCTCCTTGCCTAGCGCAATTCTTTTCCTTACGTCCCTACCACTTTGACCGTATTGGTCCAAAACACTTCCGAGATATGTAAACTGTTCTACTTGCTCTATTTTTTCCCCGCCTATTTTAATATTTAGCTTAGCCTTTTTCTTTCTGGAAAATCGCATAAACTTTGTTTTATTAATATTGATTCTCATCCCATATTTATCGCACTGAACCTCCAATTCACTCAACAATGCTTGCAACCCCTTGGCTGACTGAGCAACTAATGCTTGGTCATCAGCAAACCTAACCGATTTTACGAATTCCCCTCCGACTTTCATTCCTACCTCCAGTTCTTCCCATGCCTCTTTAATCATTTCCTCTACATATACGTTGAACAGTACCGGTGACAATGGGCAACCCTGCCTTACACCTCTTCCTAACACTGCCCATCCGGACTCTCCGTTCCCCAATCGCACCTGAGCAGTCTGAGACATGTACAGGTTGCGGATCAGTCTCCTGTCCCTCCAATCCATTCCTATTTTCTGCAATACACGCATTAATTTTTCCCAATTCACTCTATCAAACGCTTTTTCGAAATCTATAAAAAGGGCAAAAACGTCCTGATTGTATTCTATATTCCTCCCGACTAGTGATCTCATTACTGCAATGGCATCACGCGTACCTCTTCCTTTCCTGAACCCAAACTGATCATCCCCTAAGTAATCATTTGCCTTACTCTCTATCCTTTTGTTGATGATCCTGAGAATAACTTTAGCTGCGTGGGATATCAAACTTATTGTTCTGTAATCCTCACATGACGAAGCCTTTGCCTTTTTTGGAATAGGAACTAACACCGATCTCACAAAATCTTCCGGCCAGATTCCTTCCTCATAGATACTACGAATCAGTCCATATATGGCCTTCTTCCCACCTTTCCCTAACCATTTCAACATTTCTAGAGGAATATTGTCCACCCCCACAGCCTTATTTGCTTTCATCTCCTTTAATGCCCTTTCTATTTCATCGTCGAGTATATATATATATATATATATATATATATATATATATATATATATATATATATATATATATATACATATATATATATACTGCTAGATCTATAGTATATCCTGTATACACTTAGTGGCATGAAAGAGTCATTCATTAAGCTAATAACGCACTTTTAGTATGCGATTACAAATAATTCAAATAGTTTAAGAGAAAGGAACTCAATGAGATAAAATGGTATGGCAGTAAAAAATAATAAAAACCATTGATAATACAAATCAGAGAAATTTAAGTATTCGATTGGAGACAGAGGTATAATACCTTAGTTTATTTATTTCACATTTCCCCAACACTCTTCTAATAAATTCTAATTTTTTTTAAATGAAACAGTTTCTGGCGTAACTTGGTGGAAAATCTTCATATTGACATCCACTTGTGGAAAATCCAAGTTGTTTAACTTCCAAATGTCAATCTAATTTTTTTGTTAGCTTGTCCACATATTACCCGTATATGTTTCACCCAGAAGATGTCGTGTGAGAGGGTAGCGCCTAGTTATTTAATTGAGTCTAAACACTCCATTTCGATGTTCCCAATGCAGTGGGCGTTCGGGAGAGAAAATCTTTTTTTTCAAACATTTATCACCTCACACTATTTTAAATTTAATTCTACTTGTCAAGTGTCGAACCAGCGTTGTATGGCATTTAGGTCATCTAATAAGGCCGCTGTAATCTTAGAATTACGGATACCTCTGTAATCCACTGCATCGTCGGCAAATAAGCGTACCTTACTAGTGACTACGGAGTCAATTTCATTAACGTAAAGTAGGAATAAATGAGGTCCGATGACACTTCCCTGGGGAACATCTGAAGTAACTTCTACTGCATTTGAGTTAACTCCATCTATGATTACTCTTTGAACCCGACAATTCAAAGTCTTTAATTCAACCCCAGATAGTGTGGCTAGAGGAGAAGACTTCGTTGTGGCGATTTCCTAACTGTTCTCATTATAAAACACGTGTTCTGTGCAAATTGGCGACGTTCTAGAGACATTGTAGATATCCTCGACACACAGACAGCCAAGACAGCCCCCACTCTTCGGAAAAATATGTTAAATGTCACCAGATCTCGGCAGTATGACTGGGGTAGAACTTGGGGGGTAAGGGGGGCAAGTGACCTCCCATGCCATTGGTACAAGAGGGACACGACAGCGGGGGCAGGGAATCCGAACTGTTGTGAGGGCCTGTACTAAGTAGTTCGCAACGGCGGACAGCAGGAGCGATTAGAATCACGAGGGGACAGGGGGAAATAATGAAGCCATTCGCCCTACCCTGTTGCAGAAACGCGTCGTTTTCGTTCCTGTGAGCTCATTTGATCGCCGCCCACTCCGAGAGACAGAGAGGGAGAGTCCGACGCAAACTTGCTCAGTCCGGTCAGACACGTGGAGGCATCTTTGCTCCCGCGCGCCACCGACCCCATTAAATAGAGGAACAGCCTTGGAGGCCCGGGCGAAAGGACCACGTGCGCCGGGCCGGTCTGGAGGGGTTCATAAAAGAAGAGGGAGAGATTGGAGATCTCACTTGCTCTCTCTCTCCCCTCCCCAACCCCCGCCACCACCAAGTCACTGCGGAAATGCGAATAACGCGTCATGCGCACGACTGGGTGTGAGTTGTAGGGTGGGGAGGAGGAAATTAAGAAATGGGAACCTCGTTTTGCCAAGTCACCGTGAGATCCCCAAATTTTCACTTTCATTTTTAATTCCAGCGGTGAGAGAGCATTCGACTGGAGGCGCAGAATACACTCAACTGAGATTTTTCTTACAATGTCTGTCAAGAGGAATAGTAATTCCAGCCAAAAAAAAACTGCTATTTACTATGTCAAGGTAGTCTTGGCCTAGGGACGAGAATATTTTGCCGACTATTTCCTTTAACCCCCTTAATTTAAAGGCAATGCCATTGATTGCTTGTTAACACGCAATATAATGTAGAAGTGCTACTAGGGCTTAACGAGTGGTTTCCAATCCTAGATATACTAAATACCTCCGTAGATCGCCATGATTTGCCGCTTCACCAATCAACATCTACACAATACCCTGTGAGTGGCCTCAAGGAAGTATGGCGGGGGGGTGTTAGGGCGCCAGGCTTTTGTGTATCATGCAGTGCAACAAGAAATGCTGTTGACATAAAACACCGTGGCATATAAAACATCTTGGAGTGTTTTTCTCTGGAATTCCATAAACGGCACTCTCGTAATGTTTGCGAAGGTTTCATTCCAAAGAAGCAGCTCTAATCCAATCGCCAACCAATTTTTAAAAAATTTTATGAGGAGGCGAAGTTATATCACAGATTACACAGGCCAACAAAAAAAATATTTTTTAGGTGCCAGGAATTTTTGTGATGATTTTAACTATATTTGTAGAGCTGAATCCAGATATGAAATCCGTTTTTATTTTAAAGCTCTACTTTTTTAGATATGGCACATCTTACGATTAGTTGTTTTAATATTTGATATACTTATTCCGGAAAATAATTTTCAAAGTAAAATAAATCTATAAGTATACTAATTTATAACCACTCTGCGGTGTTCCTTTTATTTTCAATAAACTGTCAATAAGTTTTATGTATATTTCTATACTGTAGGCCAATGAGATTAAAAAACAAAAATCGTTTGTATCGACTTCGGTAAAAGATTTATTGATAGCTCCAAGCGTAGTTTAAAATGTGTACTTCTTCACAATGGTAACAGGTTTGGCGCAATACCAATCGCTCATTCAACTAAAATGAAAGAAGAATACGATACAATAGCATTGGTCTTACAGAAGATAAAATACCAGGAACATCGCTGGGTGATTTGTGTAGATTTAAAAATGGTGAACTTTCTTCTTGGGCAGCAAAGTAGCTACACAAAATACCCTTGTTTCTTGTGCCTCTGAGATAGCAGGGACAGACAAAACCACTGGATTAAGAAGGAGTGGCCTAAGAGAAAAAACTTGGTTGTTGGGAAAGAACACATCATTGCTGAATCTTTAGTTGAAAGAGAGAAAATCATCTTACCGCCTCTACATATTAAACTAGGCCTAATGAAGCAATTTGTAAAGGCTCTTGAAAAGGATGGACCATGCTACTTAAGACTAAAGATGCCCCATATAAGTATTGAAAAACCTAAAGCTGTTATTTTTGAGGGGCCACAAATCAGACAACTTACAAAGGATCCTGCTTTTGTCGAGTCAATGAATGAGATTGAAAAAAATAGTTGGATGTCATTTGTTGAGGTCAAAAAATTTTCTAGGAAATCACAAAAGTGAAAATTATATTGAGCTGGTAAACATTATGCTCAGTAACTTCAAATCACTTGGATGTAATATGAGCACAAAAGTTCACTACCTACACAGCCACTTAGACAATTTTCTTGGAAATTTAGGAGACACAAGTGAAGAATAAGGTGAAAGATTTCTCCAGGATATAAAAACAATGGAAGCTCGCTACCAAGGAAGATGGGATAACCATATGATGGCAGATTACTGCTGGTGCTTAAAACGAGACTGTTTGAACAAAGTGCACTCAAGAAAATCGCGCAAAAGAAGCTTCCGTTGTGTTGAGTGATGTTTTTATGTATTTTTTCTTTTCAATTTGTTTTATTACAGTAAAAAAATTTAGTATTTGTGTTCAATTGTATTGTAAAATTCTGTTGTGTCTGTGGGTGATTTAACAGCCCTAGAAATAAATCGAGTCTTTATATTTAGTGGGTGTTATTATTAATATAATATTCCCATATCATCATGTAGAAGATTTTTTTACGTAAGTAACAACATATCTATATCTTGAAAACTATAGCTGATAGGAAAAAACTAGTGTCATAATTGGATTCAGCACCCCAATTGTTCTTCAAATCAGCATTAAAAGCTCCGGCACCAAAACCACTGTTGGCCTGTGTTATTAATATAATATTCCCATATCACCAGGTAGAAGATTTTTTTACGTAAGTAACAACATATCTATATATTGAAAACTATAGCTGATAGGAAAAAACTAGTGTTATAATTGGATTCAGCACCCCAATTGTTCTTTAAATCAACATTAAAAGCTCCGGAACCAAAAAAACTGTTGCCCTGTGTTATTTAATCTTATCCTGCATGAATCAGAAGGCTGTGTCCGTTTAGTGATAATGTTCAAAACGTATTATTACCCCCATCGCACTGAGGTAGGATAGGTCATATAAGTAAAATTAGCGAGATTAAATGTAGAACAGACAGATTAAAGACGTAATTTTTTCCGCGAACGATAAGAGATCAGAATAGTGTTGTCCGACCGCGCTAGAGGGAGAAGAGTAGTTTCGGGCTTAAATTGGGTTTGTAATTGCTCCCTGCCATACACCACGGCGGTGCCTTCAAGCGAGCATTCAAACAGAAACAAAAAATAAATGGCATTACGCTACAAATTGGTAGGTCAAGTTCAATATGTAAATTTATGATATTCATGATATGATAAACAAGGTGGTTGGCTGGTGGTTTGTTTCCCACGTTTTAAAAACATCGCCATTACGTGTTTATGGATATTGATTGGACAATTTTAATTCCAAATGATCAAATATCATATGATTACATTTATATTTTGCCTAATGTAGTTCCCATTTTTGTCCGCTGGAGAAAATTGACAAATGACACCATTTTCACCTGGCGGTATATTATTTCAAAATTTCAATAGTTCTTTGAAATGCAATACCTGTGAAACCAAATCATGTAGATATGATTAAATAAAGTTTCTTTATGCTCATAAAAATGTGAATATAAATAAATATATATTTATATTAACATATGTCCTTGTCGTGGTAGTCCAGGGGTAGAGAGTTGTACAACTGACACAGGTTCGGGGCCTGGAATCCAGGAAGGTTCAGGTGCAATTCCCGGGCAAACCTCTCAGGGCACCCTCAGCTCCACCCAAGCTATGTGATTTTTTGGGTACCAGATCTTCCTGGGAAACCATAATCGCGGCACAGGGAGAGGAACTGGCCCCCCTACCCTGATGTGTGAATTTCACACGCCGTCGGGCTTGGGACTGAGTGATCTCTGCCATCACCTACCAAACCGACCTTCGGGTTGATTACTGTTTTTGTGGTTGACATATATAATGCGTGTGTAACACTGGTGAAAGTCTCACGGACGTGAATAATAATGAATATATATTGGCACTGGTGGACAAAGAGAAACACAGAAGCACCTTGTCTTTGTCCAATAGTGCTAATTTCATATACATTATTACTCACGTCCGTAAATATATATTCCTAACCAAGCAAAACCCCAAAGCAACGAACCACGATAACACAATGGTGAGGTTAGAAGAGATTTAAGGCGACAAAGGAGGTAGCATACGAAATACAAAAGTGCATTTACAACCGGCGTAGGAGCTTTCTATAAGAGACGGAAAAAATACTTAGCTCATCGTAAGGGAACAATAAGAACAACGCAAATCTCCTCAATAACCTTTGAAAAAAAATTCGATGCATACATTTCAAGTGTTAGGGAATTGCAAGGAAAACGTCCCTAACACAGAGTCCCTTGAAGATGGCAATGGTAATAGATTTACAGGCGGCTACCAATATGAGAGTGTTATATATATATATATATATATATATATATATATATATATATATATATATATATATATATATATATATATATATATATATATATATAAATTCTTTTGAAGTGTCAAGTCTCACGACAGAAACGTACCCGGTGTTTTTAGGCCCAGCAATACCGATTATAAACGTGGATGACATAATTATACGTCAAGTGATAACATTGCAACTCCTCTATTATATAACAAACAAATCCCCCGAATCAGAGGACATTACCGTAAAAGTAGTGCGAGCTTGCGCCCGAAATTGCGCCCTTCTTAGAATTCATGTTTAACAAATCAACATTGGAAGGCATAGTTCTCTTGGAGTGGAAAATAGCTAATGTCACGCCTATCATAAATAGTGGAAATAAATGGACAAGCAACAAAATAAATGGAAAAAAGCAAGGTAAGAATGCTTGCCGACGACATTGTAAACTCCAGGGAAATAGAAACCAATACAAATGGTCAAATACTCAATGACTCAAACAGAGTTTAAAAATGGTGTACAAGATGGGGTTTGGCATTACGTGCTAAAACTGAACGGTTATGCAGCTCTAAAAAAATGAAACGCACGAGTGGACTTTACCAACTTATTCCCTCCCTGATTTTTGGGTGAACGTTTGAAACCAAGGCAAAATAGTTCGGTGTCACCAGAGCAACCGATCTTACATGAGAAATGTAATTACGCACTATTTGTGGAGAGGCCCAATAGAAGCTGGTCTCCATCAAACTTATGGTTGGAAAATGTAGCGATGAGAAAGTCTTGGAGACGTGCTCTTTTTCCGCCGTGTAATTAAAGTTTTTGATCAAATGTACATGTGTATTGTCCACCCTGCACAAGAGGGATGCTAAGTACCAATAACCTAAGTGACTGCGTGTGAGCCAACCCTTTTTAAAGGGTTTCCTTATTTGTCTTCTTGGTGTAATCAATCGAAAAGTTATTATCAGGATCATATTCGTAATTTGCATAACGTGTGCTGCATGAATGGTGTTTAGTCGCCCCCCTAGTTATGGAGTAGGAGTAGAATGGCTGATGACACCCCCTGCCACACATCCTTGCGACGGTTTTTGGGGTAGTTTATAAGTGTAGATGAAATCTCGTCGGAAACGTCCGAAAGTAGCATGCAATATTCAAATGTTCTCATTTCTCTTTACATCAATGTGCTAACTGCAAACAATTCAAGTTTCCTTCTAGTATGGGAATTTAGGACGCTAATCAATTTCAGGAAGAATAGAGACCCTGTAATGCTTCCCTGAAGCACGCTTTAAGATACATCTGCCTATAATGAACTTAGCTCACGGATGACTACTCCGTGATTACCTAAACCAGTTGATCATTTTCTCTTTGAAAGTATAACACCTTTGTTTATAAAGGTTGTATGAAATTATGTGACGAAGGATGTCCTGAAATCGAAATTACAGCATTTCACTTTGGCAACCCGAATCCCCTCAATTTGTTAATTTTTACTTGGGAGGCAATACAGAAACGATTTTCACTCTCATGTCTTGTTGGAGAAAAAAGGGGGAAAATCCACTGAAAAGCACTAAATTCGTGAAAATTGGTGAAAGAAGTCGATACAGTAAACCGAAAAAATAGTTTATATTCAGAAATGTATTGGAATGTCTTATCATGACAAAAGTATGATCGGATAATGCATAAAACCACAAGTGTGACAAAAACTGTGATTCAGTAATGAAGAGGCAAGAAGTAGGCTAAGAAAGCGCATTTCTTTCACCTTGTAGGCTGTTTGATTTCGACAAAGAGAAGAAAAAATGAAATGAAAAGAACGGCCGAAGGCAATGTCGTCCACGGAGAAAAAACTAGATTCGTTGCTTTATGCTGACGGTGTAACTCTATGGGCAGGAAAAGAGGAGATCTAAGGAGGACGGTCGTCAACAAAGGGGGCGTAATAGTCTCCATAACCTGAGCATTTGAAAAATAAATAAAACTGAAATTCCTACGGAAGAGCAACAGGTCAATTAAAACTCAGAAGAAGTGCAGATATTATGATACTTTGAAGCAGGGTCTTCGGTGGAGGAAATGTCTAGAATACAGCATATAATGAAAGTATTTTTAAGAAAATACACCAACCTGACCTGATGTTATGCTATAACGAAACCTGGGTTGTAAAAATTAAAAACTTTATGTGGAAAAGTAAAGTGGTTTGATTATTAAAAGTCAAACTACACCAACACAAAGCACATCAAATTAACTTCATTGCTGGTCAAATATTTTGTCATAGGGATAAGAATTAAGGGAGGTGATGAATAACTAAGTAAAGATGCAAAAATACTTCGTCGTAGCAAATGTAAGATAGAGTGGTGACTTCGGTCGCATAAAAAATCGAAGATTGGAAGGAATGACAAGATGGTGTTATTTAAGAATGACAAAGACCTAATTGGTAATGGAGAACTTTAATGGGAGGAGAAGACGTCACGGAAGGAAAATTAAATCGAAAATGTTAGGAGAGAGATCCGGGATGAGATACGCGTGAAAATCCAATAACAGTTAAAAAAAAGGACCAAATAAGCATAAAAAGAGAGTAAAAATCATAAAAAGAGTCATCAAACGGTTAGCCAAAAGGAGAAGTGAGTGGGATGACTAAGCGAACTTGGCACTCAGAATTGATGACTCTTGATTGATTATCACAGGCTAAAGAGTCTTGTTTCACCCCGAAAAATATTTTCTGAAGTTTTACGAATCAAAATCAGAATATGAATTGGAACTAGAATGCTAACTGGTTATTAGTGACTCCGCGAACACGCCCTTTTCACTGGGTTTCCTTATTAATCTTCTTAGTGCAGTCAGCGTAGTAGTTACTGACAGTTTAATATCAGTAATGTGTATCACAGATGTTGATTTGACGGTGCCCGATCGGCCCCCTTCCACGTGCATCTTCGGTGTATAGTGGGGTGCCATGCCTATACGGAAGTAGTGGAGTAGAAGTAGAATTTCTGGTTACCTACCGCCACCTACCAAGAGGCTATGCGATGGCTTGTGGGACATTTTATAGATATAGAAAGAGATTTAAAGAAAATAAGAATAGCCAACAAAGTTCCGCAACTATACGCAGAAAATTCGAAATATATATGAATATCAGGGTCGTAAAATGTGTTGCCATATACTATATATTTATTTTCTTTTGGGGAAATGTCGAAAGCTGAGGACATACATTTATTCTCTAAAGAACTGAAAAAATCAATGCATTTGGCAGGACCTTCAACTCGAATGAGCCTCGAACTTAAACTGGACACTTAATTTACAACTCTCGGTTGCGCTAAAAAGCCCATATAAATGCTGTAATTCCTTAAACAAATTGATGAAAAAAGTAAAATAAGTAGCCTAAGTATAAGTAGCCATTACTCACAGAGTCGCCAGAGAAACTTTCCATGAAAATGGATGATTTATCTTTCTAGTAAACACTATTTATACACCGTTCAAAATTCCAAGAAACTGCGGGAGATGCCGCAACAGTAACTTTTAACGCAGTCATCTGCTAATATGTATTTCAAACCAATAATTTGAGAGTATAAAAATCATTCCCCTGAACCGGGATTAGAACCCGGATCTCTCGATGTCCGGTGCGGTTTACACTCTGAAATTGTTGCGTTGTAATGCATATTAGCGGATGACTCCGTTAAACGTTATTTTTGTTGCATCTCCCACAGTTTATTGGAATTTGTCAAATGTAAAAACAGCCTAAGTGTTTAAAGTTGGCTTTAACCTCGTGGACTGTGGCGCATCGCGCACGACTGCGAATGCCTGTGACATTATTATGTACTGTTTTTCGTCACAATATCTTGTTCCTTCAAAGCCGTCGAAAAATCTCGGAGAGGACGCCTCGGTAGCTTAACTGGCTAAAGCATTCGGCCGGGCATCGACTGATCCGGGTTCGAATTCAGGTCAAGGCGAGTGATTTGAAATTATTGCACTGAAACTTGTTGCACTCTGAAATTGTTGCATTTAAACGTGTCGCACTCTAAAATTGTTGAATTGAAACTATTTAAAATGTTTAATATGGGCATTTTCGATCAGCAGGTTCAAGATTAATAGAATGACAGATTGAACCCATTTCGCTTAATGACAGCGCCGTTTTTTTCAAAATTTTTTATTCCCTACTCGACGACGGATTAGTGTTAGAAAAGTCGTTATTTATCGAAATTAAATGTTCCTCTGTACCTAAGTGTGCGAATCGAACTTTTTTGGACCTGCACCTGCATGATCGGTAGTTAGGTAGAATGAATCCCCGTTGAACCACCTTGGAAACAACGCCTGCTGAACAAACAGACCCACTCCGTGAAGTATTTGATTTAAGGATACCGAAGTTCTGAAGACGTGATGAGGTACACGCGGCAGTGTTCCATAAAAGCAATCGAAAACAAAACTTCGTACACGAGAAACACCTTTACTCACAACGGCAAGAGTAAAAAGGAAAACGTAACCTCCGTATCCCCCATCTCCGCACAAGGCAGTCGGATATAACCAGATCGCGGCGGTAAAACGAAGGAACGCGTGATTCCCGACCGCCAAGCAGAAAGAAAGCAAGAAAAACCTAACAATGTATCAACAGGTATGCGGTGACTGCATCGATCCAGTAAGAGGCGGTCGGAAAGATTTTTACACTTTTTATTCATTCTTATTAACTCCTCCTGAGGATTTTTTTTATTTTTTCCCGACAAATTCCTCCCACTTGCCCGCTTCGATTGTTGGTTTTTTTTTAACATCTCGGGTGTGTTATCCCGGAGGTTTGGTGGAGTTTTCTCGTAGCATCCCTCAGCAGCATTCGTTGGTCCGATAGTCGAACCATCGATTCCGTTCGGTTCTCACATCTGTCTCGGGGAAGGGCGAGGGGAGTTCCCCGTCGACGACGCCCGCCCCGCCCCACCCGCCCATTCACCTTGCCTCCCCTGACAACCACGCAGCTCGCCCTCCTCTCTCCCTCCCGCCCACGGGTGACTCATCCCCATTCGGCGATCGGATTTTTAATCGCTTTATTGGCCGTCCTCGCGAAAAATGCGAACACATTTTCGGAGCCTTTTCCTTTTTTTAATAATTTCCTCTCTCCTCCTTTCCTCCATTCCGCTCCTTCTCGCTCCCCTCTCAAACTTAATCGCTTCGAACCGTTTCATTTTTTTTCCTCTCGTCCACAGAAAAAGAAATGACGGGAAGCGTTTCATGTTTTCGCTCCGCCCAACTTGTTTACGTCTTCGCACGGAGCTCCCTAGAGTAATTAGCTCTAATCAGCTTTCCCAGCCAGGAGGATTTACATGTGCGTAGATTTATTTTTCCTCTACTCGTAAAAGACAACTAGACGAATGGGAAATATATAGTGCTTCTCCACAATGAGTTGAACCGAAAGGAGACGTCCCTGTCCTTGATGTGTCGGTAGAATTTCCGCTCGTGCACAAGACAGGACGATGTACGTCGGTTGAGATAGACAAAAAGAATTTCATCTAACACTATCATAAACGGTGATATAGTTTCCGAATCAATAAAAAATAACTCAACGCCTGGCATACTGTTATACTATTTTTTTCTACGACTCACTATCATTAATGTGCGTTACAGCTATCAAATTCGTATCCCTGTGATCTCTTTATCACCTTGCAATCAATGGAGAAGTTGAAAAAAAGAGGGCTAAGGGATGCACAGACCAACGCACACGTCGGTGAATAAGCAAAAACAAGTACGTACAGCGTCTGTCACAAAATTTAAGCAAAACGAATTTTCCTGACGAAGCGGACGATCAGGACGGGACAATTTGTGGCGGGAAAAATGGTGATAGGTATTGGGAAAGCAACACGACCCGCGTCAATTGTCTGCGGGCCGTTACATTCTGCCGATCGCTGCTAGACTGAACTCCTGTTCGAGGGATACGTTACAAATTCACGATGCCACTTTCCATGGAGCAATCATATGCGATAAAATTTTGTGTTAAACTCAAAAAATCGGATTCGGAGACCAGGACCATGGTTAAGGATGCTTGTAGAGATGAACACATGTTCTAAGTGATGTTTTTCTGCTTGCACAGGATGTTCTGGGAGGGTACTGAGGAGGTTGACGATTAGAGGCATGCCCTAGCCATCCATAAACAACACAGTGTGATGAAAATGCGCCAAAAGTGAGACACGTCCTCAATTCTGATTGATCCCCAAGTGTCATGATGTTAGCAGACGAGTGCAATATTCAGAAAACCGCAGTGCATTTCATTCATAGAGAAGATTTAGTCGTGAGAAAGGTGTGCCAAGATGGTCAATAAGGTGCTATCGGAAGACTGCTTTTGTGGCAATCTTGCCTTGGACAAGATATGGGCCTTTGAGTACGAACCAATCATAACCCCTTTGAGTACATTTTGGACCACTGGATTATGTCAAAGAGGCCGTGACGAGGTGCCTGAACGAGATTTCCGCCAACACCGAGGCGCTTACATCGGTGTGTTGATACACAAGGGTGCTGTTTTAAAGAGTTTTAGCAAATCGTACTTTGATCCGCAATAAAATTTTCCCACCTTTTTTGGACAGACCCTGTACATATACTGAACTACACGAGTATTGCCTTACTATTATATTTAATTAGCGGAAATTGCCATTTTCTGTAAGTTTATTTCCATTATTAATCACTCATCTGCTTATGAATACGATTAATTAACGAAGGAATTTATTATATTACTGATACGAAACAAACTATAAAGGTATTCATTGGGAAAGATAGATTTAACACGTTCCTATTCATTTATTTGTTTTTATTACTTAAATATTTTCGTTTTCTTCGAATTACTTAGATGGACTTGCCTCACGATTTACCGGCGGCGTCACTCAAACTACCAAGAAAAATGTTTAACCAATCACCAAAATGAGAACGGAAATGAATTCCATTTGGAGGTATACTTTGAGGGATCATTGAGTTAAACATGAAATAAAGCATTTTGCTAGTAACCTTGCATTGCTGTTGAGGAACCGCAGGTAATCAAAGCTTATGAAAAAGTCACGAAAGAGGGTTTCTTGGAAAGAGCCCATCAATTACTGCAGACAGATGAAGGTAGTGCACACAATGCTATTCATGTGAATCCTTCCGGCAATTATGGAGAAGCGTCAAAAAGAGACAGCCTCCAATACAACGATGTTGTCTCTACGTGGTTCGTGTAATAAATGCGCGAACTGGTGCAATCTGGCGGCCATGACGCAGACGCCCCGCCCCGCCCACCAGCGGCGCTAGTTGCCTGAGAGACCCAATGATGCATCTGTGCTTGGCGGATCGTCGAACTGTGCGTATGGTGCCAGTTATGTTAGTTTCTGTTGTCCTTGTTTTTACAGTTTGTCGAAAATGGAAATTGACGAAATCACGGAGCAACTAATCAACATCCAGTTTTGGTGAAGTGCGGTAAAAGTTATCGATAAATTACTGAAATGTTGACAGCTGTTTACGGCGATAATGCTCTGAAGAAAACATCCATTTTAAAGTGGATTAAGCTTTTTGAAAGATGGCCGACAATATGCCACGGATGATGCAAGGCCGGGACGACCTTCGACCACCTGTGCTGAGAACAACATTGATCGTGTGGGGTCCCTTATCCTTAACGATCATTAAAAACTCTCCAAATGATAACTGATGAACTGAATTTAGGAAAATCAACATTGCACACTATTTTGACCGAACATGATGGATGGATCTTTCACCATGACAATGTACCTGCGGATTCAGCATAGATTGTTCGCCAGTTTCTGAAAAAAATTCAATCATCATCCTTGATCATCCTCCTCATTCGCCAAATATCGCCCCTTGCCAATTTTTTCTATTACCAATATGCAAAAATGTGATGAAGGGACATCACTGGGAAGATGGGGACACAAAAAAGCGAGAAAACTAAAAAGCCTAACTGCCGAGGACTTCCAAAGGTGCTTTACACAGTGGAAAAGAAGATTGAATAAGTGCATGGCAACGAATGGAGAATACTTTAAAGGGGGCAAAATCGATGTAGACTAAATTTTGCAAAATAAATTTTTTATGGTCTTAGCTCGCGCATTTATCGGACATACCTCGTATCTTGCTCCCTGCTACCGTTCAAAACCCTTGGCAAAAAAATAAGGCATCCAAAACTGAATTATGGATGAAGAATAGTACTCTTTTAAAATGTAGATATTTGGAGAAGTAATGGTGCAACAATACGTTGAGCGCCAAAACCAGCAAAGTCACAACATCCGTACAAGAATAATCACAAACAATATGGAGAAACGAAAACACGGAAAAAAGAAAAACCATAAATTATGGCGAGGCTTGACACGGGTCTTTATAAAACAGTTTGATAAGTCTACCGAAATCTCCTTTTTCTTAACTTAGAATTAGTAGTAAATAATCCATTAAATCCCACCAAACTTTTTCTAAAATTTTTTCTTCTTCATACTAATAATTTTGCTCTAATGCGCATTCTCGGCACTCACCGTTTTTCACAAGTTTCATCTTTCCGCTTTTCTAAAAACACTTTCTCCATCCAATTCAATCGAATTAATTACTTATTAATCACACGCATTAATTTTTCCCAATTCACTCTATCAAACGCTTTTTCGAAATCTACAAAATAGGCAAAAACGTCCTGATTGTATTCTATATTCCTCTCGACTAGTGATCTCATTACTGCAATGGCATCAGATATATATATATATATATAACGTATATATATATATATATACCATAAACACAGTATTCAACCCGAAGGTCGGTTGGGTAGGTGACGGTAGAGTTCACCCAGTATTAAGCCCGACAGCGTGTGAATATTCACACATGAGGGGACGGGGGCCAGTTCCTTTCCCTGTGCCGGTTATTTTTTCCCAGGAAGATCTGATACCCGAAAAATCACATAGCTTGGGTGGAGCTGCAGGTGCCCAGAGTGCCTTGCCCGGGAATCGAACCCGGGACCCTCCGGTCAGTAGTCCAACACTCTACCCCCTGGACTACCGCGACCCAAATCTAACTCGAATATCCCTCGCAAAATTCGTGTCTTTACTAACTCTTCTCAATTTTTATTTCCAAGTCTTTATCTCCACTCAATCGTTACAGTCGTCAATTTTCTCCTTTTTTAAATGATTTATTACTTGTAAATAATGATATTCTTCCACTAAGGCCCAGACTCAATTCCCACATTGGGGATATCCCACTGAAAATGGGAGAGCGTGAAAGGGGTGAAGACAGCTAAGGAAAAGGAAGATTAAAAAAAGCTAAAAAAAACACCCCACAATACACCAGATACAACTGAAAGTAATTTAAAATAGAAAAAGACGAAAATAGGAAGAGATTTATAAATTAACAAATGAATCCACTTGGAGACTCAATTTTTAGACGTACTCCTTGAACATCAGCTGACCTTTCACCTTCCCTCTCTTTCCCGCCCACACATCGCTAACTAATATTCTTCCGGAATCCACACAAAGGTCTTTCTTAATCCGCACCCCGAAATCCTCCGCCACCTTTCTAAATTCGAGTACAAAGTGCTTGAAAAAATGATCACGTCATTCCTACACTTAATTTCACGATAATGACATTAGGGGAATACTATAATTACGATTGCTGAAAAGCCATTACGAAAAGGAAGGAGTTGACAGCAAGTATGATCATCATTACTTATGGTAGTGCCTGTATATCATTTAAGAAAGCCACCGATACACTTCTAAACCTCGTCTGACAAGACACAACACGACACCCTACCCTACAATGAACAATTCTTCGATTCTGCACACTTTCAACCATATGTCAACGTAGTGAAGACATATTAGTGGGAACTTATATGCGGAGCGTGGAGCTGTAAGAAACCTTGCCGTTGAAATAAGAGGGTAAGAAGCATTTGAAGATGCGGACGTAGGAAAGATGGGAGAAAACACAACGGACAGAAAAAAGAGCTGGAGAATTGGAGGGTGGTTGGAAATATACCGTACAAAATGCATTGACGGCTATCTTATCCCACGTCATTAACTTGAAATGGCTTAAGAATAATGTATAACTGTTCTTGTAAAAAGAATGAACACGTTAAAATAAATATTTTTGTTACAATTGATTAAATCATGGTCTTGTATCTTCATATCACAGTCTATACAATTTATGCGCCTGCTTTTTACATTGGAAGGGCAAAATAAACGATTAGATCCCACAGACAATCTTTTCGGGGAAGACTCTCCGCAGGAGCCAGAAAAAACGACTGGCTGAAGAGAAAGAAAGAGAATGTGCTGATTAGAATTAGTGCCCCTGTTGTCACTTCAAGGTCAGAATCCTTTCCTATGCTTTTCGAGTAATGGAATATGAGAATGTAAAAGTATACGAAAAGAAGCATGCACTCGACGCACTGTATCAAGCTTTCACACAAATAAAATCTGCTTTGTTTCCCTCACTCTGGCAGATAAGGTCATGGTCAGTTGGAGGCCTTAAGCCTCGCGTTGCTCGTTTTTTTCTGTGTGCGCCACCGGCGTAGAGTAAGGACGAGTCGTCCTTGGCGGAACGCACAGTTAGTTGGAACAACAAGACCGAATAGGGAATCGAAAATCGTGGCTTTGTGGGGAAGCTATCCACACCAATGGCCGCCCGAGGTGCGACCCAAATTGCTGCAGCCCGTGGATTCGAAATTGGACGCCACGATCCGAAGGGGAGGCATCAGAAATCGGAGATGAAAATTGATAACTGTAACCCCATGAGACTCCACCACTGAATGGTTTATTATTATTCCTGCTATTCCTTGCATGATTGTTTGGTACCGAGTGAGTGGATTTCTGGGACTGAATTTTGGGAATGAATTGAGCAAAATTTTTTAACAAGAATATATACAGCATTTTCTGGTTAACAATTCCTCCTACGCCATTTGAAATACGTCCCTCTCTATGAATCTTTGTAGAGCGACATGACACTTCAGAGGGCTGAGCTTTCCACCACTAACCCGGTTTCAGATTCAGGACGATTCAAACCAGAAATGTGACCGGTACGGTTCCTGAATACATGCTAGTTGGACTGACAAAAAAAAACCAATCTACCCTGAAAGTCTGAATGTCACATGCTATTAAGGCTCAGTTTGGGGCAAGCTCTAAACTCGTCCATCAAAACTAGCCTTCGGATTGATTACTATGACGATGAGAATTCTTTTTTTTAATCATACTTGTACAAGTTTTTTTTTCGCAGATTAAAGGCCCACCTTCATTCCCCGGAAATTCTGGCAGGTATTTATATGAGGTAGGAACTCTCATTTTCCGTCATCTAGAAAGTAACTGTGGACGTATTAGCGGAATTTTTCCCGGGTCTTGAGTAGGCAGTCGGTATTCTTTTAGGACTTGAACCGAACCCTCTTATAGGAAAGCATGTTTTCAGACGAAAGTTTATGAACTCTTGGCTTTAGCAAACGACTTCTAAAAAACTTAGAATAAACTGACACTTTTTTCGAATTGGAAATATCCCTTGAAGGCTCGACCATTCATCCATCATTAACAGATTTATATAAAAACCTAAACTCGCAAAATGAATAATGATTATTATCAACGACGATAACCCAAGGTAGTTCCTTGCATACTGGTCATTTTCCACCAAAACATAATAGTTAAAAAAGCCGAGGAGATGCAATGACGGTCTTCGGGACGCTTTCGTCATTAATCAATCCCAGCATGCCCATGCATTGCCGTCGCAAATGGTTGGACCACGCCCAGTAATGACGATGAGAATGAGAAAATACGTACGTCTCCATCTACCCTGCCGGAGATGAGATGCTATAATTATACTTACAACAATGGTTCCATTCGCGTGAAACAATCGACTATCGTTCGAAGAACGTATCTGACGAAGCCGTCATTGAAAAACTTTTCTTCGCCGACTCAACGACTTGAGTACACAGCACGGACGGATATTACGAAAAAGGAGGCATAGTGCCAAGTCCTTCGATTCTGATATAAAATAATCGCCAGAGGGAAGAGATGGGAAACCTGAGGGATTGGGCACACCCGCGAGTTTTTTTTTACTTTACGCTGCACTCAAAAAGGACGACGCAATGCCCTCATGACTGCAAGCACAAAAATTTGGGTACATTTTCCTAGAGTCACGTTTGTCATGATTTTAACCAGAGTCGTCATGTTGAAACGAGGCAATCCGTCAACACAACCTTCCAACTTCTTGCCCAGTGTGACAGATTATTATTAGCAATGGCAGTCCACCGATTAAGGTTGGTTTTGGGTGGTTGGACACAGAGGCCCAATACCACGACGCTTACCTAACACAACACAATGCGGAACTACAAGAAAGGCTTCTTCGATTCCTCACAGTCCCCCACTTACTATGGTAGATCAAATCACCGACGTAAAATCAGGGAGATAGATAGTAGGACGGATAGATTTCAAATGTCGTTTTTTCCTCGAACCATTAGAAATCATAATAGACATGACAGCTGTCGCGTAAGAGATAATTAGAATTGTTAGTGTACATATTTGTTGATATCTTGGATGTTTCTTCCTGCATGTATTTATTTTATTCAATAGATCCATCTTTTAACAGTTCTACGGTATGATTTATGTATCCCGCTATTAAATATTGCTGCAACAAGTACTTTCTTTCGTGTGATTAAGGGTGGCCGAGTGAATGATCAAATTAATATTCGCGTAAAGGTAACATAATTTGGTTTTGCATGTGATTTTATTCTAGCTTGGTCTAGTTTATATGAAATATCACCACACGCCCTTTCAGCGGTTTTTGGGCTACTGTATAGTTGTAGATATAGGTGAAATATCGTCATGGGCGGAGTAAAAAATTATGAGACCGGTAGGCAAATATTGAAAACCATATTAATTACCATTGTTATAGTAGTAGCTATTAGGAGAGTCGACTTGGGTCATTTTTGGATAGGGGTAGGGCAGCAGTAGGATTTTCAGTGAATGAAGGAAGGTGAAGAGAAACCCGGTGTCGGCATTAGCCTACACTTCACGAAAGACAGTCAAGGTGTCTCAGTTTCAGTTTAACGTCCCATCCAAGAGTAGGCGTACTCAAAGCTCCCTTAGCACCTCAAGCAGGGATAGGAATGCCTCCGAAAAATCTTGCCGCCACCGGGATTCAAATTCCAAAGCACTAGCCACCGCACCAACCAGATCCCCTTAAACGCTACTTCATTTAAATCCCTATAACATTTTGGATTACTGATTTTCTCAACGCGAGTACCTTTATTTTTTCCAAGAATAACCAATTTGCAGAATTCTACCTTTCTTGGAGCCTTCCCTCTTTCATTTCTGGCGGGAAAATGACATTTTTCTATTGTCAAAGGCAGACGCGAATTGAAATTGTTCATAAACCCTTTCCCCAGGTACTTAATTAACTCCTCTTCAGCATCGGGAGCAAATTAAATTGAAAGATGAACGGGAAAATTGTTCGACCAAACGAGATGTGCCCGTTATGAAAGGTGTGATGAAATTGGACCGGTGTGGTAGCTTGCCTGCTTGCGCAGTGGACTTACGCACAGCTTACGGCGACTGCATATTTGCATACTAGTGACGCAAGCTCCGAGGCGAAAACTCTCCCGCCTCGAGTTTAAACCTACTCATTATCTTAAATAGGAATTTCTCTCCCTTCTCGAGAGTGGGGTAGTAAACATTTACTCAGAACTGTGCACAACCGAGAATTGGAATATCCCCTGCTTCCCAAACGCACGTCGAACTCTCTGAAATAATGAGGATATTGTGAATTGAAAACGGTTTTAATGATACGCTACAGCAAATGGCTGGCTACTTCCACCATAAAAGATGGAAGATAAGCAGAACTGGGATAAGAAGCAGACGACGTTAGGCATAAACCCTGGATGGTTGGGTGGATAAAGAAAGACCCGGCAAATTCGGATTTTTGCAAATTTTACATGCATCTACAGAATGTACAAATGAAAGCTAACTACGCTATCGACTAACGGAGGAAATGGATGAGCCGAGTTCCGACGCAAATACGCGTCTGCAACATTCCACTTCTAGTATCGATCCCGGATGTAAAATATGCTTAGGTGCGATAAATATCGACGTCCCATGAACTTCGGCATATCATCTACAAACATCAATTTCTAAAAGATGGGTTGCTAACCCATGTACCGCGGAAAGACGGTCTAGTCGCATAAACCAATTACTAACATTATCGGTAATCTGCTAGTTAAGGTGGGTTTTGTATAGACTTAAGCTACCAAACGGTACAGTGACAATTCCATTGTCTCTCTTAGCTAAACAGAACTCAACACCCTACTCTAGCTCTACATCAGGTCCCTCTTCATATCTGTGTACTTCCTTCCTCCCTTCATCCCGTCCAACATCCTTATCCTATTCCTGCTCCTTCCTCGCTTGCCTAACATTCTCCCCTCCATCACAGTCTTCAACATCCCACTGCCGATCAAAATACTCTACGTACATTTTTCCTGACTCTTTTTCATTTCTCCAAACAATCCCCTCTCCCTTTCCCCACCACGCCTTTTTTCCCCATTTTCTCATCGGTTTTCCTTTCAGGCCCACTTCAACTTTTCCATCCTTCTACACACCCACGTTATTCCAATTAACCCATTATGAACTCTACTTCACCCTGTCTTTGTATTAAATTGTTGACATTTGCAATTTTTAATTCTCATCGTTTAGCGTGATTTCAAGAAAGGTACGCACATTAAGAGACACAATCTCATCATGGAGACAATATGTCTCATAAGTAATTTTATGAGCTAAACTTGGACGATAAAAAAGGTAGTTATCTTAAAAATTCCATTTTACAATTACAACCTACGGAAATGAATTAACTACCCTTTTTGGTGCACGAGAAAAACACTGCACTCGTGGACTATTGAGATATGTCCTTCAACGAACAAATGAACGTGTTAGGCGAAAAGTAAAAAGGTCCATATCTTCACAGTGAAAACGATATTTGTGATTTTATGCTAATTACTTTTTAATAAATCAACAGCGCAATGTACTGAATCTTATTTCATATTCACCACTCGCCACGACAGCATCTGACCCCTTCCTGCCCCACGATGTAAGTCTGATGTGACCAGAGCATCAATATATCCTTAAATGTTTTTTTCTTTTGACGACCAAATACAAGTGTATCACTACACAATGACTTAACTGATTGCATTACTTAGAACTAGGGAAGGTCTTTTCGTCATTGTGCCTCTGCAAGCAAAAACCAAAGGGTTGTCTCTAAATTATCTCCTTTTCCATTTTGTTCCTACATACGAAGGGACTTCAACTTTCTTGGTTTCCTAATTTTTTCTGACAAACTATCTGTGTCAGCTTCTGGACACATCCCTTACCAAAGTGCGAGTTACAGGACTAAGGTCAGAAGAGATTTCACGGTGGAGGTATCTGAATGAGTGAGTTTTGCAAGTGTTAAAGCGTTTACGCACACCCAGGCAAGTGAGTGATTGAGGGCCGCTGGCGCAGGGAGAAATCTCTCGCAAGCCCTGTGTGGGTGTGAGTGCTTGAGACTAGCAAGGATCAATGCTATGTAGTACGTAAATCCAAGCTAGAGAGTGCCTGATTTATTTGCATTTATTTTATTACGCTCATTTGGTGGGCCGCTGGAGCAGAGATAATTCTTTCGCGAGGCCTGTCTGGGTGAACCCTTGAAAAGAGCGAGAGTCAATGCTATCTAGTACACCTTAGCCAGAGCGGTTTTTGTTATCATATTTTGGTTTAATGGTTTTTTCTGTTCTAACTCCCTCCTCTACCACATTTTATTTTATTTTTATTTTATTTAAATTATTTATTTAAAATTTTCCTCACCACATCCTTTGTCCATTTGTAAGAGTACGACTGGGGTTGATTCATGTCATAATTTGCATACGGCCATAGTTACCGTTCGTTTTATTCAAACTACTAACACTGGAAAATTGAAACTTTTCTTCCTTCTACATAGCATTCTTCTAGACGTCCAAGTTTTCCACGACAATTACTGGACAGCAGTCGAGAAGGCTTCCGTAGGCGACTGCTGATGGCCCGTGGCCATCAGCAGTCGCCTACGGAAGCCTATTTAGTTTTTCGAGAAACCTCTTTTTTTCCAGGAGTGGAATAGATTCGGCATTTGTCCAATGAAGAAGATTAAGGCGGCACTAAAAATGGGGTTTCTGCGAAAACTGAAAACACTATTAAAAGTCGCATGTACGCCACAAAATTTGGTATCAGTGTTATTAAAAACGGTTCTCAGAACTCCCACTCCATATGAATGGTTTTATCGAGGAGAGGCGCGTATGGCGATAAATTTCCATAATTAGTTCTCAGATCTCTCACTCTTTTTAAATTTCTCTTTTGTGGATGATCCCCTTGCACATGTTGCATAAAGGTCGAAAAGGTCGCTTTAAACTGGCGATAATTTTGTCAAAATCTAATTTAATCTTCTCAACACATTCGTGCTGGTTACGATAAAAGTTTTGGGAATTATTGTGCCCACAACAAAAAAAGACCAACAACACATAACACATCATTCCGAAATTGTCCCGAACGTGTTTTAGAGGACCTCAAAAACATACATTTCCGGAAATAATCACCAATTTTTTTCACGAAAACACTGCTTTCACTAAAACATTGCGTACGGAGAAAGCAAAATTTCATCATCATCACCATACGCACAGGGGAGCACTGGAAAGTTAATTTATTCTCCACGTTTAGAACTTCGGCCTAATCATTTCACCTCTACAATCCACCAATTTTCACCTGACCTTAATGACGTCGATTAGATGTTACATACTTAAGGTCGCGTCGTGGGTTTTCTTGATTGGACACAAATGGAATGGAATCAAGAATCTGCCTTCATATTCGAACTGGATTCCTCCCTTGCAAACGGTACACCGGAAAAGTTTTCCTTTAGTCAACGATTTATTGTCGTGGTTTGTGCCCGTAGAAAAACTAAGTGTACTTCATATTTTCTGCCTGCTCTCTACGGGGAAGGGTCTAACCCCTCCGCACTACCGTCAACTTACTACTCAGCTATGAGAAATCCCGGCACGAGGATAGGTCCCTTGCGGATGTCGGGCGGTGGTGTGGGTTTTTCTCGCCCATCCTACAGCCTCTGGGTTTGACGATATCGAAGTCAGTGGCATGACTTGAGATTCTAAGAGCCGATCTCCGCCTGAGGGGAAGGATTGGATTGGAAACGGGGGGAGGGGGCGAGGAGGAGGAGGAGAAGGGCGGAGTGAGCACTGCTAGCAACAAAACCCTCAATTCTACGCCTTTCAACTTTCTGCGAGTTCACTATGTAGTCCAATCACCACCACATGTGTTTTTTTGGCGACGGTGGCAAGCCCTTTCTCGATAGTCTGCGTGCCAGGGATACGAAGAATGGACGATTGATAAGAGGAAATTAACATCTTGTTCGTGTCGTCGGCGACGCGAGAAAATGGAACTGGGCCAGTTTGAATATATTCCAGCTCCCATCCTCCTTCTGCCCTCTTACGTCTCTTCTTACGTCACGAGCGATCGGAAAGCGAGGGCCCCCTTCCCGCGCGTCAGCTTCCCCGTTCGTAGTGAGAGCGCTGAACCGCGCCCGAGAGCGAACGGCGCTCCACGTGTTCCAGCAGTTTCGACTCCAAACCCATTGCTGTGGATCGACGGCACGTGTCAAGAGGGTCAAAAGGCCATCCCGCCTCAGATTCGGCGCAGAGGACTCCGCCTCCGTATTCGCCGCAGACTCCCGCGAAATACTTTCCCTCGAGAGCTTCAGCCGAATTTGCACATCAAGCGATTCTGTTTTCCCTCTGCAGCTCGCGGTGTTTCCCGAAAAACGGACACGTGGTTAGGGTGCACCACATTTCGATATGTCGATGTTAACTTCGATGTCGACCTGTCGACATCTCTTGAGTGATATTGATGCCGAGGTTAAAATTGATGTGGTCATAACGTGGGCATAGGAGCAGATCTTCTGTTCCGAAACAATGCATTAGTGTGAGAAGAAACGAACACTGCAGTATGTTGTGAATGTAAATGACACATTTGTCGTGCATTATATTCATTACGAGAAAGTGCACAAGTGCACAATAATAAAACGTATTAATATCTGATAACCATGATGAAAGAAGACTTAGGCCCCATCATACCGTGGTAGGCAAGATCATGTCAATAAAATAACAGAGATTAAGCGTAGAACATATAAATTTAAGATGTCATTTTTCCCACGAACGGCAAGGGAACAGACTTAACGTTTTCCGACCAACGTAGGGGTAAAAATATTCGGGTCAAAATTATTCTGGTGTGTATTCACTCCCTGCTACACACCCTAGCGGTGGTTTGCAGGGTGCTAAAAATACTAAATACTAAAATAAGGTATGTATTAGGGTTTCACAGAATACTACTCCGTCTCATCTCACCATATGGGAATGTGAATCGGGATGAGGCCTAAACGTAATAAACTTTCTTCTGCAACGGGGTATAACGGAAGACATGGGAAATATTTTGTCAAGGAAGAGTTGTGGCAATTGCTTCATGGTTCAAGGAAGCTATTTTCCGAATATTCAGTTATACTGCGGTAACAAGAACTTCATTAGTTTACAAATGGGCGATTAATGAATAATTATAGGCCAAAAAGCTTGAAATTTCAGTAATACCAACCATGAAAGGTCAATCCGTTGACGCCATTAAAAATCCTTATACCGTAACTGAAATTATAAACCGATTTCAAGCAAGTATTAATGCGGGATTTGGTCGAGTTGTAACAGTCATGGAATCATATTGAAAGTTCACTCCAGTAGTCAACTTTTTCGCGCTTTAGTTGATTTTTCTCAACTTTTAAGCGGTTTTGTGCATCGGGACCATCGTGAATTCAAAGTACTATACAACATGTATGAGAACAGAAGATAACCATACTCGTCCAATAATATCGTATCGTATTCCCCTCCAGTAAAAATTCACCTGCAATTTCGACGAGCACATAAGGTTTAATTATATTTAATATCAATAATGAATAAAATAACCGCACAGATTCATTGAAACACGTTGGAGAGGATTATGATCGAGGAAAAAAAGAAGTGGCTACGCGTTGACCACGGGAACATTTATGCGACTGTGCATAAATAAAATGCAGAAAAGGCCTACTCACTTTCGAAGGTAATGTTGGACGGGTTTGTTCTGTGACGCTGTTCAAAAGGATGACTTGAACGACGTTAAATGATGTCCAGCGGAGACGATATGTCGTTGCAGGTCCTTGGATGATGAAGCTGGAGGCAGATCGTCCCGTTGGAACACGGTGGCCGACGGATGACACAATTTGCGGATACCTGCAAGAAATTAGGAAAAGGTGATGAGTAAGGGATGGGGCGAAATGGGGGAAAATGGGATAGCGTGCGAAAGGGTTGAAGTGAATGATGCAATTATTGCCATACAACTACATCTAAATGACGTGGGTTGCCGCAAGTTACGAATCGTGGCACGTGTAGGGACAAACGAAGCCACGCACCGCGGATCGGAGGAAATTTTGCATTCTTTTGAGGGCATGCCCTCGGAAATTTTGGACGTGCCAAATTAGGGATAACTCTTTGAGGGTAATAGGGTGGGAAGTTTCGAAAATGTTACGAGAAACGAAGACAGCGAGAACTGAGAGATTGGTGCAGTAAGAGGGATGCCCATCTCCCCGCCTCTTTTTACCTCTCCATTTTTTTAGTTTCTCTGTTTTTTGGGTTTTCCATATTTCCCCTCTTTGCCTCCGCCAAAATTACTCCTCACTCTTTTCTCTCCCCCCCCTCCTTTCTCAAACGGGCATACATATGATGTATTACATCTTGGATCTTGTCTTGTACCTGAAGATGGTTCGATGAACTGAAACGCGTTGTACTACGTTACAAATAAATCTGTGGAAAAGTGCAAAGTTGTTTTTCTCATTATGACGAACTTCCACTACATCTCGCCTGAATCTGTCGAGAATATTTTCGTAAATGTGTTTTTCGATGGCTGATTTTTCAAAACGACCGTTTTCATAGTGTGCCAAGTGTTCCTTTAACCTAGTATTGGGATTGCGTGTTGTCTGCCAGTCCTCTTCTTTTTCGGATCCCTTTCTTCCGTTGACGTTTTTCGCTCTCTCTGAAATTTCCCTCAAAGCGGGGGGGGGAATGTGGGGAGTCGGCGGGAGCTGGCGGGGCCGCACCTTCGATGAGTAGCAGCGACCGCGCCGCCTCCTCCACAGCCACCTCGGGCTCGTCCATCTCCACTGCGGCATTCAGGTTGGAGGTCATCATCATTTCCTTCGCATAGCTCTTCCCTCCCTGGTTCCGAGGGCTGGTCTTACGCTCGTGGCCTTGTTGGTTGCAGTCGGCGCAAGTGCGGTGCTGATCCTCAAAGATGATGATGGCCCGGTTGCCGCCGATGTGGATGTATGAGGGGATATTTCTCTCGACCGTCATCCGCACCACCCTGGTGCCCGTAAGCACCCGCGCCATCTTTTCTCCCTCCCACCTCTTCTCCCACGAGCAATGGATTTTACCAAAACGTTGGAGCTCCCTTGTTATGTCTTCCAACGGGGTTTCCACGAGGAGACAGGACCCTGACATTACACGGGCTGCCGGAAGTCTCGTCAATAGTAACTGTCGTCCTTTGGTCACTTAAAGAAGGAAACGGTAGTTTCCGCGGAGTATTGTATAAAATCCTAGTCATTGTAGCTTCCGTTGACAACTTCAGGAATATCAAATGGCGATTATATCCTAATTGGATCGCCACTATCTCTTCGGGTGCGATGCCCAGGGACTCTAACGTGAAGAGACTCTAACCTCCAACGGGGTACGGAGCTTTGCCTACTCGTCAACTTGCAAGGCGAGCGTGTTTAAGCGGCGCATAGTCATTTAAAAGAAATCAAATTCGCAACGCTTGCGTGAAGAAGGAAAGAGCACCAAAAGAACGAGTACTCCAAAGGGAAAAAAACACTCGTACACTCCCTCCGCGCTAGACGAACCCAGCGGTAACAAACAAAAGAAACCTAAGATCTACACCAGGATTTAAGGTCAGTGCTGAACCAGTAAACAAAACTAAAGCAAGGCCTTCCCGGCGGAAGAAGACGAGAGTCCCCCCTCACCCTTGTAGAAGAACCAGGCAGTCCATCGCCGCTCGAAAACAAAATCGATCGGAACCTCGATTTCCGAGAGAGTCCGGCAGTGCCGCTCGCCAAACCTCGGCGGTAGATGTCTTAAACAGCCACTCTATAAACACAGACATGTCCTAGCTATCAAGGAAATGGAAATTACACTGAAATCTGTGGGAGCTTGATGTAATCCGGTTCCTCGATTCCCGTGTTCGACCTTTATATGTGTTCCTATCCCTTTTCCTAATATCTACTTCCATATGAATGAATATATATTTATTCATATTTATATTGGAATGGATGAAAGGCATATTGAGCGGTAGTGGAATGTTGAAGAAGGTAATAGAGGGGAGAATGTTGGGCAAGCGAGGAAAGGGGAGGAACAGAATAGGGATATTGGACGGGATGAAAGAAGGAAAGAAGTACACAGAGATGAAGAGGGACCTGATGTAGATTAGGTTGCTGGATTGGGTTTTGTTTGGAGTCACAAAATGTTTATTTGATAGTTGTGTCCATCCAAAAACCTACCTTAACCGGTAGATTACCTAATAAATAAATATATATTGGGTTTCTGTGTTTTGATAGGTGAGACCAGTTATTTATCTGCTAGTCGTGTCCATCCAAAAGTTACCTTAATCGGTATTTTAGTAGATTACCTAAAATAATAAACAGAGAATTATATTTCGAAATTTATGTGCAGAATATAAGGTTAAAAAACAACATGCTAACGAGATTTTTTTTAGTTTTAGGGGTAACCTTTATTCATATTATCAAGTCTTCACGTCAACCTGTTATTTGCTGGCTTTCACTAAACTGGTTTGAATATCTTTTGCAGAATCCTTCTTCCAATCTCCGTGAATTCTCGTACTTGTTTTGGCGCTTGTCTTAATTTGAACGTAACTATTCCCCATCTATCCCATTTGCATTAAAGTTTCACCCAATGCCTTAGAAACGTTACAGCTTGGTTGTTAGAACTTAGTGGGGCAGATTCCGTGCCGAGCTCTGACCTCATCTCTCACGACAACCTTCAGGGCAATGATTGTCCTTTGTTATCACGTTTTAAATGTGTCGGAAGAGTTACTGCATCTCCTCGTTAGAATGTAGGTGAACCGAGGCGACGTCGCCCACGATCCGCATGAAAGTTTCATTTACGACTTTCACCCCAATTTTAAAAATCGTAAATTCATCCGTAAGATTGCCATTCCTTATTTTTCAGATGGTTAACCATCTCCCTACAACTCCTTCCAAAGAACTTCTTTGAGTAAAGATCAGCACTCGCTAAGCTTGCTTACGGTGTGCGAGATTATACATTTAAAATAAAGTGTTAATTTCTCCATTCCGCTCGCGGTTTCCAGCAAGGTCCCCGACACGCAAAAACAAATCACACTGATTGCGTTTAACGTTCGTATACATATTTGAAAACAGAGCCTTCCGCATTATAGTCGAGCTCCGTAACAACTAAACTATCACGAACGCATGGCTTTCCATCGAAAATGACTGAATTGCGATTATTTTGAGGTTTGAAAGAGAGAAGATAGAGAAACAAGGGTTGTGAATACTGACAACAAATAAAAGCTATTAATAAGCACTGACACTCGCCACTGACATTCACTAAGTGAATGGTGACAATTTTTCAATTATGAGTGTGCTAAATGGGGGATGGATAGTCCCATCAGAGCAGAGCAAAGTTGGTGTGCCTTATAACTACTCCCTCGGAACCAAGTTCAACTGCAGACATGGAGTGAATTTTGAAATGCTGATAGGTGGGTATGGTGATGTTGATTGAGGAATTTACTTTGTATGGAGTGTTTTTTTTCTTTATTTTTGTGAAATTATTGTTTGTGAAATGGAGTTTTTCTTTCTTTTTTTCTTCTTTTTTCAAAACAAGTTGGGATAGTTAGGAAAGTAGCTACTTGAGTGGGGGTGCGTTTGAGTTGAGGTTAATTGGGTCAGTTATTCAAGTAGGTTTGGATGGTATAAGGTGAGGGAGTTCCAGTGAGCCAGGACCAGTTTTGGAAGCGGTTTTTTTCTCTGCATTTTAGTTTCTGCGGAAAGGGTGTAATTGGTTTATTTAGTTTAGGAGAAACGGTGATAGATTGAAGAACTTTGGCACTGTCACGGGTTTTCTGTTAAACAAAGTTGCACTAATCGATGCCAGGATTGCTGTAATTACCAATTTGGCGCGTCGCTTCATCGAAACAATTGCTCGCACACCTACAAAGATATACACAAACACTGGTAAACGTGCGTAGGAACGTGAATTTCCCCTACCTTCATCCGTTTCTCTCGCCAGTTTTCCGGGTTGAATAAGTCTTCCCGTTTCATAATAACAGAGAATAAACATAAGCATCTCCGGATGTACGTATAACCGACCGAATGCCCTTGTCGCGGTAAATGTCCTCTTGACATTTCCTGACCTCGGTCTTGTCGCTGCATGACATTACAGTCGTTCCGCCCCGTCCTCCCTCCGCCACGCCTAACAAGTTCGCGGTCAGTGGTCGTGTATGTGTATGGTCCCAGTTTTCCCTACTCCTTCTCCTCTCCGGTCGTCCCCCACGTCAGGAGACGGGCCTCTTCTCTCCGAGACCGCGTGTGGTCTCACGAGGGAACATGAGGCTTTACTTCCTCAACTCGGGGAGGAGGAGTAGGGAGCCGGAAATAGGTTAAATGGGCCGGGAAGGCGACGGAGCTGTGACATAACGCGGCGAGCGATGAGGAAACGGCGGCGCGGATTCCTCTGCGGATGCAGCAGCATCCACCCCGCCCGGTCCACCGAGGTGGTAGCATCCGGAAAGAATTCGCGCGGAAGATGAACTGGCTCAAGGTCGAAAGCCATCCCCTCTCCAAGGACACTTATTTGCCCACGGAGGATCCTTCGCACTGCTGCCGTTGCCCTCCCAACTCTCCGTGGCGGCACCAGGAGATGGGCGCGCGGGGATTCTCTCTCTTCGGCGATGGCCTTAACCGTCGCGTCGCCCCGCGTTCAAACCCAATACGAGCTCCGGCTTAACGAGTGGTTTCCAATCCTAGATACACGAAATACCTCCGTAGGTCGTCATGATTTGCCGCGTCACTAATCTACATCTACCCCGCGAGTGGCCTCAAGGAAGTATGGCGGGGGATGTTTGAGCGCCAGGCTTTTGTTAGCTATGTGGTGCTACAAGAAACGCCGTTGACATAGAACACCGTGGAACATGAAACATCTTGGAGTGTTTTTCTCTGGAATTCAATAAACGGCACTCCCGTCATGTTTGCGAAGGTTTCACTCCGAAGAAGCAACTCTAATCCAATCGCCAACCAATTTAAAAAAAATTTTTAGGAAGAAGGCGAAGGAATATCACAGATTATTTAATCAAATCTTGTATGAATCAGAAGGCTGTGTCTGTTTAGTGATAATGTTCAAAACGTATTATTACTCCCATCGCACTGAGGTAGGAAAGATCATTTAAGGAAAATTAGCGAGATTAAATATGGAACAGATAGATTTAAAATACCATTTTTTCCACAAAAAAATAGAGGATTAGGATAACTTTGTTTGACCGTGGTAGGGTCGTGTTCGGGTAATAATTAGTTCGGTGTATATTCACCCTCTGCCACACACCCTGGCGGTGGCTTGCAGGGTACTATGTAATAAATAAATAATATTTCTAAATCAATAATTGTTTTGCTAACTATTAAGCATAATACTGATTAATATGTATCTATATCGTTTACCTAACACAAGTCTATAATGAACTTCTTCCATTTCCGTCAAAAACTTATTAAATAAGTGAAGTGTTAACACATTCCCAACATTGTGTTCTCCAACCTCGCTGGTTTCAGGCTCTATTTTGTGTAAACCCATCATCATTGAATAAGTAAACCTGGTGTTAACCTTGACGTGGTGGAAAGATTTGTGCGTTCCGATGACTCCTCCAGCTGTGCTGGCGGGAGCAAAGATAATTGCTCCTAGTAGGGTCACTCATGCAAGATGGGTCAAAGGTTAGGAGCAGACGAAAGGTAGTCCACGCAGCGTCTTTTCCTCAGTGAGGCGGTTGGAAAAGCATCTGACCCTGGTGGGGCGCCAATTTGAGTAATGGTGTCACTTTTACTCACAAGGACGTTTCCACTTTTCAATGGCTACCCAGTATCCCCATCCTCCAGTCTTCTCGGCCATTGCAATCTTTCTCTTCCAAGTCTCGAACCCACTTCATTGAATTTATCTCTGCTCCCCATGTATTCCTAGCCCCCCTGCCCCCGCGCTTCTTTCTTAGAGATCGTGACCTTTCTAACAAAGTCCTTCGTCATCATTACTCGTCCATTCGTGGAACATATCCAGGCCGTTGGAGAGGTCGTCTGGTATCATTGATTTTTTCACGTCCATTTCTTATCCAATATCTTTCAAACTTGTATTGAGTTGGCTCCTCTCTTTATCATTTCCATCTTAACAGCTTGTATTTTACTTTTCAGGCGTTCACTCGAAGTCCACCTATCTCTGGCTCCAAGTTAGTGTGCCCCCTGCCCTCTACCGACGTCTTCATAATTCTCTTCATTATTCTCCAAGATATAACTCTGTTTCATAGGGCATCATTTAACGTTTTAATTGCCCCTCGATCAAAAAGTACTCTCAGTGTTATACTACATTTTAGAGGAATTCACACATCTGGGTCCGATTTTAATGGAACCTAAATACTTCAACTATTTTACTGCCTGGGTGGTTCCTTGGAGCAGTTTAATTTCCTTTCTATATCCTCCTACTAACTTATGTTCGGTTTTCTTCCATGCTCTATCAAAATTCTCCTATTTCAAATGCCTTCAATAACTTCCTTATCATGTTATTATTATTATTAAAGCTCACATGTAGGGATAGACGATGTCAGGTGGCACACAAGTCCCAAGTAATATCATCAAACTTGCCTTGGAAAAATAACATGACATCTCAAATCCAATCAATATCCAGTAACTAAGCATCCTTCCGGCTTTGAGCATCCAATACCTGGTCATCTGTACAATCAGTAGAGAACATATGATTCTATGTATAAAGAAAGGGAAGGTACATACCTCCACAGGATAGATTCCATTGTTCCATAGCAGTAAAATTCAAGAATGAAGGAAGTGACCAACGCTTGTTTGGTTAATTTCAGATTTTTTATTATTAGGTAATCTACCGGTTAAGGTAGGTTTTTGGATGGACACAACTATCAAATAAATATTTTGTAACTCCAAACAAAACCCAATCCAGCAACCTAATCTACATCAGGTCCCTCTTCATCTCGGTGTACTTCTTTCCTCCCTTCATCCCGTCCAACATCCCCATCCTGTTCCTGCTCTTTCCTCGTTTGTCTAACATTCTCCCCTCTATTACCCTCTTCAACATTCCACTACCGCTCAATACGCCTTTCATCCATTTTTCCTGCCTCCATAGGATTTCTCTCAACAAACCCCTCTTCTCACCCACCCTCTCCAGTACTTCCTCATTTGTTTTCTTTTTGGTCCATTTCACCTTCTCCATTCTTCTCCACACCCACATTTCAAAAGCCTCCAATCTACGTCTCTCCTCTTGCTTCAGCGACCACGTTTCCGCGCCGCACATAGCTACACTCCATATCAGAGTTTTTACGAGTCTTGTCTTAACATCCCTACTCAACGTCCCCGTCATCAACTCCCTCCTCCTTGAGAAAGCCTCCTTACGTCCCTACTACTTCGACCGTGTTGGTCCAGAACACTTCCGAGATACGTAAACTATTCTACCTGCTCTATTTTTCCCCTCCTATTTTAATGCTTACCTTAGCCTTTTTCTTTCTGGAAAATCGCATAACCTTTGTTTTATTAATATTGATTCTCATCCCATATTTATCGCACTGAACCTCCAATTCATTCAGCAATGCTTGCAATCGCTTGGCTGACTGAGCAACTAATGCTTGGTCATCAGCAAACCTAACCAATTTTACGAATTCCCCTTCTGACTTTCATTCCTATCTCCAGTTCTTCCCATGCCTCTTTAATCATTTCCTCCACATATACGTTGAACAGCACCGGTGACAATGGGCAACCCTGCTTTACCCCTCTTTCTGACACTGCCCATCCGGACTCTCCGTTCCCCACTCGGACCTGAGCAGTCTGAGACATGTATAGCTTACGGATCAGTCTCCTGTCCCTCCAATCCATTCCTATTTTCTGCAATACACGCATTAATTTTTCCCAATTCACTCTATCAAACGCTTTTTCGAAATCTACAAAACAGGCAAAAACGTCCTGATTGTATTCTATATTCCTCTTGATTAGTGATCTCATTACTGCAATGGCATCGCGCGTACCTCTCCCTTTTCTAAACCCAAACTGATCATCCCCTAAGTAATACTCTTTATCCTTTTGTTGATGATCCCGAGAACCATTTTAGCTGCGTGGGATATTAAGCTTATTGTTCTGTAATCCTCACATGATGTAGCCTTTACCTTTTAATTTCAGATAATGGATGATATTAAGTAAAAAAATGATTTATGGATAAATTAGTATCGTCCATAACAATCCATGGTAAACACAAGTCTTCCAAAGGAAAACATACGGAAAAGCCAGCGTAGAAACCGCAAATATAAAACATCCTATGGACAACTCTATCGAAATGCTTTGGCGAAATTTGCAGAGTGTAGGTGTATTTGGCTATAAGATAAAGCCTCATTAAGGCATAACAATATTTTGAATTATGTTTATTTCAACTATGCCTTTCTGAATCTCGCATTGCATTTTTTCCAAGTATACCCACTTGCTATCCGAGTTCAACGATGTAGGCACTGCTAGTATCGATTTGTGAGCAATGAGGTATTGGTACGGTAAATGAACATGTTTGAATGAGTAACATATCCTAATTTTTCTCTGTTTAATCTCAGTTTCCCCTCAAACTGAGTTCCTGAATGGAAATGTAGCTATGTATGGATTGGAAATGGAAATGTAGCTATGGGGGTTTGAAAGGCTTTCGAAATCACCATCAGCTGTCGGCGCTAGCGCAACGGGTTTCCCGCGTAGCAATAGGTAATCCTTTATGAGTAAACACATAACAAGTCAGTGCCCTAGAAAGAGTTCTGTAGTGCGGACGCCTCTCTGTTTTCGCTGCCCTTTGCGAGGATGGAAATAATTGAGATTCTAACAGTTAATTGTTAAATGCTTCCTAAAGAAAGGTATTAAAGCATAGGAAATTGGTGGCGACTTTCAGGGGCCGTCTGGGGGACTCCGATCCTTATTATTCAACTGTTGCCTAGTGGAGAGACGAGTTTGTTTGTTCGAGACAGCTTAGATGATGATCCGAGGTCGGCCAAAATGCGCCAGCACCCAAAAAGTTATTGCAAAAATGTGTACGCAAAATGGTCATGGAGGATCGCCGACTGAAAGTGCGAGAAATCTTTTTTGTGTGTGTGTATGTACTTGTACACCATATGAACATGTATCCATTTGATATATCATCCTAGAAATTACGCCAAGCCATACTCGAAACTGAAATCCATAGACAATGAAATTAATTCTTCGGCTTACGCGACGTCTGTCTGATGAAGGATCAATGCTGTTTCCGGAATTACCATCCTACCACACCAACGGGAGGGTAATTCTCGGAAGCAGCATGGATCCTCCATAGAAAATGAGTTGATGTAAGTCAGAGAATGCACTTCAATAGTTGTGTAAGCCCTCCCGCTTTTAAATATTGCGTCATAATAAATATATTTTCTGATCTTTCTTTTCCTGGTTCATTTTATGTTCATTTCTAGTGTTCCTGCATACATTAATTAGAAATGGCAATATTCCACAAAAATAAAATTGAATGCGACGGTTTCAATGTTACTGCATCATCATCAGGTCAGACCTGATTATGATGTAGTAACATTGAAACCGGTCGCATTCAAATTTATTTTTGTGGAATATTGCTATTTTTAATTAATCACGATATTCCACCATATCACACCAGAAACGTCTCTTTTTATTCCTGCAGAAACTAAGCGCATATACCACCAACACTCTCATTAATTGTTACATTTGATTGGCAGACACATGCATGCTCAGTGAGACTGTGAACGTCACCGAGTAAATACAAATTTGTTGCAATTATTTTAGAAATATTCCGATTGGTTTACGATACAAGTAGGATAATTGGTATATTGTGACACGGAGACCCGTTGTAAAAATTCTTTTAACGTTCGTCATAGTGAATAATTTACCAAAATGAAAAACTGCCCCCCACGTGAGAATGTGATGTTTAGAAGTCCGACGAGGACGAGCTGTGTAAGTTACAGGAAAATCTACGAAATATCGCGAAAGTTCGAGAGAGAGGACACGAATAAAATAAGCAAAAGCCTTTCATACGAAATAAAGTGACGTCATTTGTGGAGGTTTGTCTTTTGCTGGGAAGCGCTGTGCCTGGCACGCCCGCATGGCCGATAAAATATAAAACAACTATGAATACGCCTTTCCCTCCTTTCTTTCGAGGACACGCCCAGCGTTTAACGGACGCGAAAACCCTTTATGATGCAAATTAGCCTTTTCACGCGTGAGGATATGAAGGGAAACTTTGGGAAAAGAGAAAATACAAAAAGATTACGTACACTTACTTCGAGAGCTTAGTGACGTACACCCACCCCGCTCCAGGCGCAAAATAAAGGTTCCGTGAAGGCGGATGAATGCCATCCATGGTACACACGCGTTAATTTACTACAAGTTACAGTACAACTCGCTTCAAGCAATGAATACCGCGTTCAATTGTATTAAATCCATACAAGAAATAATGCGAGAGTGAGTTTTCCGGCAGACCACGTTTTTCCCGACTAGGAGCATGCAACTACCAATCAGACTCGAGCAAGGAGGGCAAAGCGTTACTGCGTTCAACAAAAGAGCTCTGCGAACAAATACGGTGACAGTCCCACCAAAATATAACCAGCAGATTGGAATAAAGCCGGGGCGGAAATTTTAATCTTCGACTAAGAGGAACTGACTGACCCGACTGCCCTTTAAATCAGCAAAATTTAAGAACTGCTACAATAACCACTTTCAAGTCGTTCTATCGGATTTCCTCGAAGTTGTATCGTGTGAAAGGATGCCGCGAGGTAGTCGCATATGAGTCTCTCGGACGAGATAATGTGTGGAGACTTGGACCGTGTGACACGGTCACAAAATGAGGAGCAAGAAGTCACTGCACGGAGGGGAAAAGCAAGCAGATAAATGAAGCGAGGTCAACGCGTACGAGTAACATTCGAAAAATAAAGTGATAGGCACCCTTGTGAACTTGGCACGCGGCGGTCGTGATAAAATCTTTAAACTATTACTATTTCCTTTTTAAAATATTTATTTGACAGTTGTGTTCATCCAAAAACCTACCTTAACCGGTAGATTATCTAATAATAATTTCCTTTTTAAATGGGTTCAGCTGCTGAGCAGAAGGCTCGAGTGCGACTTCTGATGACCCTGGATACGGGTCAACTTCTCCCAAGCTGTGTGATTCTTGCACACTAGGGGACTACAGGGTCCGTTCAGAAAGTAATGCACTTACTTTTTCACCAATTTAGTGAACATATTTGCACGAATAGTTAAAATTCTTCAAAGTACTGTCCTTGGGCCTATACACATTTTTTCAAGCGACTCTGCCATGACCGGTACGCGTCCTGGAAGGCGTCTTCGGGGACCTTCGTCACGACTGATTGGATCTATTCTATGAACGAAAATAGGGTTCCTTTCAGGGCTGCCTTAATCCGAGAGAACAAAAGTAAGTCTGCTGGGGCGACGTCAGGGGGTGGGGCAGCGTTGGTACCTGGTGTTTGGCCAACTTGCGGACTAGTTGAGGATTGTGGGAGTGAGCTTACCCTCACTCATGAAACCAACTTTATGATTGAGCACTGCTGTTTATCGTAGTTTGTAATGCTATTTAGCCTGTTTTCACTACCGAAAAAATTCCTGAACTTTGCTTTAATTTCACACGTTTGTCTGCCGGAGCGACCGGTATCTGTAATTCAGCAGAGCGCAGAATCCGAAAGAGATGGAGCTATCATACAAATCGTATAAGGGTCTCGAGCTGCATTAAGTAATACTCTGAAATTCACTAATCCTTTGAATATCTGGAGATTTAGGGAAAAGTCTAATTCTCTGCGAATAACAAGAATACGAGGGTATCGTACGATCGTATATTTAAATATCATCGCAGGTAGGCTCGAATGTACGTAATTCTTAAAGATCTTGAACCAGTGTTTTATGTTATATGCATTCTGTAAACAGTGACTCCAGGCTAGATGTTAACAAAAAATTATTTTTCGCGATAACTAACGCTAACTAAAGATAACTGCGCCGCTAAGACTGGAAACAAGTGCATTAATGAGCCCCGACAAATGGTTTCGTAGCTTTCCTAAATATTTCCTCTTTTAATGGATTATCTCGTGTTTCAATTAATTTAAGTGCACATGTATCTCTGGAAATATTAAATTTCGATTTCACTCGCCTTAGAAAGTTTTCGACAATTTCAATCGTACGTTGTCGCCGATCAAGTTTCTTCGTGCATCAGCGTAAACTCCGAGGTGGCTTGCTTTACTCTTGATTACGTTCCACCAATAAAAATGAGTGATAATGCTTAATCTATGTAGTTGGCTCATCGATTATAAGAAAGAATATTCGTCGATAAATCATCACTAATCAATTATTTATAGATCACGAAGAGCTAGTGAAACTCTGCGTCAGTAACGACGATAGCCAATGGGGTTCCGTTTCTCAAAACTTCAAAGTGTAATTAATTTTAATGGCCCCGCACTACTTACGTAGATCAGACCACAAAGATAAGATAAGGGAGATAGATTCCATTTCAGATAGATACAAATACTCGTTCTTTCCCAAGACAATTATGAATCATAATACTAAGAAACCAAAGTCACTATAGAAATATTAAATACACTTAATTTACAAGTCAGGACAAGATTAAACGTTGCGTAGACATAAGGTATATTCGTAAGTGCATGTGTATATTAGGTGATATTATATGTATTTGCATGTGTGTAAGTTATATGTAGGTTTTTGCATGAATACGTACGCCTATGAGGGTTCAGATTGGCATGAATTTGTTGGTTTTCCAAGCGGTTTTATTCTATTTTTATGGGTGGTGAAGTAACACCCCCCGCCACACGCTTGCAGTGGCGACTGCTTGCAGGATATTGCGTGAATGTAGATGTAGATGAAGTTTCTCCAAGTCAATTTACTTGAATTTTTAGTTTACACACACACCAGCTTCCGATGGTAATCAAACCGTATTGACACTATCACTCTTCTCTTCAACACGAAAAAAGTGCTTTCGTAAGCTTTTCCGATTGTTTTTAAAGGACTCGTAAACTCACGCTTAGAAACGAGCCCCAGATTTCCGTCATCGTAATGCGCAACGTAGGCTCCTGTCGCGTGAGAGGTAGCCGTTCGTATGTCAAGGCGCCAGCGTTGAACGCGCTGAGACGCTGTGGATAATTTCGCATGCTTACGAAGAATATCGCCTGGGCATTTTTTTCCTATCTTTGGTGACCTCCGGAAAAAAGTGGTCCACGGCCTTTCAAGGACGGTATATGTCCATTTAACAGAATAAAAAGTCAAGTCGAACGACTCGTGGCTGCAATGGAGAATGGTACTTCAAGGGATAGACATTCTAAATGCATCATTCTGGAAGTTGAAAAGTTTTCTTTCGTAATCTCTGACTTCCAAAGCGAGATAGCGATGCCTCCTGCCTCTTCATCATTCCCGACGGAGGCAAAGGACATATTTCTCCGAAGATACGCTCATTGAAGCAAGTAATCCGGTCGATTCTTCGTTCACGCATGCGCTATGCACAGTTAAGAGCAATGCCGGCAATGATGCATTATAACGGTTATTACTCTTTCAAAACGAAACCGGAAATTTCTGTGATTTTTTCAATTAATAATAATTACATATAACGATCCGTAAAGGGAGGTTTACCTCCCGCATCACAATGAAATGAGCTCTGCCAATTATGCATCGCATGCTAGGTTTTGACGAAAAGACCTTGCTAACAGTCGCCGTGACGATGACGCCATATCCATATACCCACAATGGAAAATTATCGTTAATTGTAATATTTATAAACAATCACTTTAAATACTTAATCGTGACATCATCCCTTACTTCAATTATTATTCTTTCCCATTTATCACTCGATCTAATCCATTTCTACCCATATCCATTAAAAAACTAAAACTTCCGAGAAATTCTAGTGTTCTGCCTGACCGTGGAGTACTCCCATTGAATTAAAATTTGTATAAAAGTACGAACGTACATACGAAAACTAGCAATACTAAATTTTAAAACCTTTCTAAAACTTTATACTAAAACGTGCAATAGTTTCACTTATTCACGTCCACACAAAAGGAAATTGAAGGACTATGCAGGCTTATCTGAACAGCTTAATGAGATGCCATGAAATGTAAAAATCTACGGAGCACCACGGTTCTTTCAGCAACCCATTGCAGATATACTATACATGTAAGTGTACACGGCTCATGAAATAGCAGTTTTCCGAAAATGTAATCTCTATTCATTACCAGTCAACGGTGCACCGGTACATTCACACCAAGGCCTGTTAAGGACATTGAAGAAATAGAAGGACGAGAATAATTGAGGCAATCATACAGTGAAAAACTTATTCTCTCTTCAAATGTTTCTCTGGAACGTTTCTATCACATCAAATTGGAGTCTTTTCCACATATACATAATGAATTCCTAATGTTACAGCTGACCTTGGTAATCAAGTTAATTACGCAGCAAATTGATTACCTAAAAGGACTTGTCTCGAATCCCGTCGTTAGACGTCGTGCTTTTCCTAAATTAGTCAATTGAGCTTGTTGCCGCGATATTTGTAACATTAACCGTTGAAGTATCTAAAACCCTTCGTGCTACCTGCAGCGTTGGGTCACATTCCCTACCTGTGTCTTTGGGAAGGAGACCGTTGTATGTTGCATGTTCATGTGGTAGTGGAATTTCGCCTTCTTACTTTTCAAATTCTAGCTCAATTATTCTCCAACGCACGCTATTGGATAAATTTCTTACCGCATCCTTTGGTTCAATTATTTTTAATATGATAGTATATGTATTTTTATGAGTGTAAAATGAAAGGATTTTTGCATGAATGTATACGCCACTGTGGATATAGGTTTGCATGCATGCGTTGATTTTGAATGTGGTCTTGTTCTCTTTTACAGGTGGTGACTTTAAAACCCCCGCCACACCCCTTTGCGGCAGCTTGCGGTATTATGTAGATGAAACCGTAATACTATTCAACCATAGGTTTCAACCCAGTGAACAGTTTGACAATTTAGAATTTCGAGTGCTATTCAAATTTCCAGGACACAAATTTTCCTATTCAGGTAAAGCATACTGGAGAGCACTTTTCATTTTAATCAGATTCTAAGATGTATAACGAACTCTCTTTTACAGTTTTTCAAGTTTCACGCTCCGAAACGCAAAAAATGTGATTTCTGTACGAATTTCATTTCCGAATCATTGCAGCTGGGCAGTAAGTGCAGTGATCACAAACTACTATATATTCAAGTACCGTTCAAGTCATTCATTACTTTTCGGATTGGCAAAGTCAAATACAAGTATTCCTGCTTTAAAGTTATTTCAGGAAACTTAGTCCGTTTTATTAATTCCCCCCCAGACTGCCGCTGTCCCGTCCTTGTACACCGCCTCTTGCCACATTCGCGAAGTTTCACACTGGCACGCCATTCTATTCCTTACACTTCTAATACTCTTCGTGTTGAGAGTCTCTTCAACAACATTCTCCAATGACTTTCTCGGTCTACGCCATCTTCTCTCAAACCGTTTACATTCCCCTTGTCTCTTTGGTAATTCGACTTCTATCCATTCTCTCAACAGCACCTATTACTCAGCCAAATTGCATGATGGGAAGCGACTGCGATGATGCTCGAGAAAAAATATCCTTTATCTCCCTTCGCCACACACAACAGGTGCCGCCTGAGGCTTCCCTGGAAGTCTTGATGGGGACCCAGAAAAATCACGCGAATTGAGTTTAGTCGGGAGTAACCTCGTGGATTTCCCGACAAATACGGAACGCTTTATCGTCGGGTCACCATGTCATCCCAAACCATTAAGTACTCTAGTTACTAAACTATACTCGTATGTGCACTGCAATCACCAATCGTTTCCACCTTCTCCTCGCTCAACTATTCTCGTCCACGATTCAAAACTGTTGTTTCCCAAGCATGGCATTACACATTTCGAAGCGATCTCTTACAGGCAAGCTAATTTAACATAATTTTCAATTCTATTTCTACGGAAAAAATGTTATGAAATGATTTTCGTTCAGGAATGGTAATCCCCCGCCAGTTAGAGGTTTTCAGGATCCACAACGGAGCCCTTCAAATTCGCGGCTGAGTCAGGGGCGTGTCTAAATCCCGAGACCCGAGGGCACAGCAAGGGCCGCGATGCTCTAGACCAGTGTTTCAAAACGTGAGGCGCACGCTTCATAGTGGAGGAGGGGGCGATTTACATACTCAGGGGAGGCAATTAGAAAATGGATACTGCCTTCGTCACCTCATCACCAATATCTTAAATAATAAACCACATTTACAATAATTAAATTAAATCAACTTAGAAACAGTTTTACCTATTTTTTTCCTTTTTGAATCCCCAGTTACGTTATATTCGCTTTCCTGAACTGAGACATGATAATCTTCGTAGCGTTGAGGTGGGCGTGGTGCAGAGAAGCTTGGGAAGCTCTGCTTTAAACGCATCCTACGACAGCTAAGTCTTTCTTCGTCCATTTAGGATGTCTTCGGAGAATGTTTTCTTTGCCCCATACTGATCGCAATTCATCATGAAGCAGTACAAATAAGTACCTGAACCACTGACATCAAGCCGTTTGAATGAGTGTTTTAGAAAATAGTATTCTCAGGAGGAGCAAAAACTTACATTTAGTAGGCGTAACATGAATAATCGATTTTCTTATGCAAGACAAGTGGGTATTTAAATTACGTCATGGCTAAAAGAAGACACCATAGCGCCTTCTAACAGCGAAAATTGGGTGCCTCATCCAGAAAAAAACCCGAAATGTGAGGATAAATGCAAAAGAGAACGCGCTATGACTTTTCCCGCGCAATAGGGGTCATGGGATCTGGGGCCCGGACCCTGAACCATGCCGTGCCGAACCCGGCTCCGACGTCTTCCAGCGGCGTCTAAAGGCACCCGGCGCGCTGATGGGAGGCTGGAGACTCCAGCTGGAGTGCATTTCGTGCGCACGTGAGAGTTCTACTAATTTGTCGGACCGATCGTCCTTGGCCGCACCCGATATGGAAGGAGGGGTGGGGGGGTAGGGGTGAAGGGGGAGGTGGGAGGGAGAGGTGTTTTTGAAGTGGAAGAGGAGTGTGAAGAAGAGAGGGAGGGACGTGGGAGGGGTGGGCATAAATAAAAAGCTGAGACGGCTCGTCCGTGAACTCATGTAGAGAGATAATTAAAATGTTAACTTCTAAAAGTTCGCCAGACATCACGATGCATTTGCGGCTACATCTATCCATGACGACCCTATCATCAATGCGGTAGATCTCACATTGACGTGACAAACGGTAGGCACACAAATTCGCACACTGAATCGCATTTCGAAGTTCTATACTTTGGAGTTGGACTCTGTATGGATGCTGAATGTATGTATTATTTTTTGCCATTTTCATAATTTTTTAATAATTTATTAGGCTCTCTGCCTGATGATGAAAAAACAAACTCATCCCTAGTGACATGTTTATTTTTCTTTTGACATGTAAGACATGCGACAAATGTCTAATTGATGCGGGCGCCAAGCCGCATGCCCTCGCAAAGTCTTGAGAGGTAAGATTTAGATGCAGAAGACACTTGAGTTGTATAAGTTTATCAAGTGGGGATCGTTAACCCCTCCTCGCCAAGGGCCTGGTTGCAATCCACTTAGAGGGCACTTGAAGAGCAACACGTCACCTGTCAGATGAGATATTTATGCTGTGGGCCACACCTTGCGTTCGTAGTTAAGATTAGGCTAGTGCCGACGTCGGAATTTCTCCGCGCACCCGCCCCCCTTCTCCATACACCAAATACACACCTGTCCTTCATGACGCACGAGGTTCTGGGGACTATGTATAGGACATTTTACCTGAAACAAGTTTCCGTACGACTCTCTTCAAATAATTTTATCTCCGCATTACATTGGTAGGCGAAATTATAGTGAGACAATGAGAAAGATTGACTGCCTCAGAGAACGATTTAAGTAATATTTTCCTTCACACGATTGCCTAAACGGTATTGATAATCATTTAAGATAATTTGAACTGACTGAAAATGTAATTATACCTTATACCATGCATCACCATAAATGGCTGGGGATCAATCGCCCCATGTCGCACGCTTTACATGACAGTGGCAAATCAGTTATTCCCATTCTTTGGGAACTATGATGATGGCGTGTTAGCATTTATTCACCTGGTCTAGCATGCAGCGGTATGGCTTTGACGTTTCCTTTCGTGAGAATTTCTTTCATTGCCGACATTTTCATAGCTCACATCCCCAGGAATCCTTTACTTATCTTCAGGTTTACCAGGTCCCGAACCACCAGAGTTCTGTCGTTCTGCCTGATAAGAGACACGAACCCGTGAGATTTTGGGAATAGGATGCGGACTTGCCATCGGCCACACCAACACGGATGGTCATCAGGACAAAAAGAAGCCGTTAAAACTTTACAGGAACAACGCGAAGACTTTAATTTGGCCCTCCTAACTCCTCTGATTCGCGATAGCAGCTCGGTGACGTAGAAAACATTCTTATTCGAGGGAGGGGGGCCGGGGGAGGAGAGGGAAGGGGGAAGAGGGCGCGCGCCGAGGGAGAGTTCCACGCGGTTCTTGGAACCCTTCGATGGCTCCCAGAAGCGTGCGTGAGGGATTGGATTTGCGCGATTAAGCGCTCTCTCCGTAATCCATCCATTCGGCTTGAGACACCGGGTGGGCAGGGGATTGGGGGGGCGGGGGAGTCGCTTTTAATGGGCCACGAGAGAGGGAGTGAAACACGGGGGGAGTGGGGGACAAACGGGTGCAGGTCGACACGACAGAGTGAAAATATAACGTCGAAAGAAACGAAACGACGAAGAAAGGAAGGGGGGGAAGAGAGAAGCGGGGGATGGAAGGAGGGAAAGTGAGAGGGAGGAATGGGGGTGAAGGGGAGAGTGGAAGAACCGGGAGGGAGTGGTAGGGGAGGGGGGTGGGGAATGCGGGACCTCATCCCCCTGTCTCCCTTTTTTCATCCCCGTTCTCTCCCTCTCTCTCTTTCCCCAACCCACCCCTCTCTCCCATGCAAGAAGCACCCCTCTTACGACCCCCCCCTCTCCCCCCCCGAACAACCGGCCAGGCTGAGGGAACGCGTCTTCCTGCGTCTGGCAGCGAGCGGTGTGACGCAACACTTTTCCGCGGAAAGGAGATGCAAGCCCAGATTCGCGGAACTGCGTTATTAGGCGGCGGCGATGGCTGTGGCGGTGTTGTTGGCGGCGGCGGTCAGGCCCCTTGGCGGGGGGTGAAGGGTTCTTTGAGGGGGTGGGAGAGGGGGGAAAAGGACGTAGAAAGTGGGCGGGGATAGAAGTGGAAAGGCACAGATGGAGGCGGGCACCAAAGGGATCAGAGGAAGGATGTTGGTGCGGTGCACGTCCGAATACACGCGGGAAGGGAGGATTCCATTGGAATTCCATTGGTGGAGTCGGTGGGGGCGTTTGCGGAATGCACCAGTGAGTCGAAAATAAATGCCGCCGCAAGCAATCGCGTTCACCCGAATGACGACGACTTAGGCCATTCCTTCGCCGTCACCTGGAACCAAGATTAAAGTTTTGAACGAGCACAGCATCTTTTTCGATCAAGTTTCGTCTTTCGACTGCTTTAGGCACTTGATAAAAACTTAATGTTATCCCGTAAAAACCCCTTTGTAAGCGTGGCATGCAAAATTCTCGCGAAAAAGATTACGTGATCACCCCTCTTCTCTCTTCCTTGGCGAACCATTTCTCGGTGACGCAGCAGCGCCAAGCGATGGAAGTTGTAGACAATGCTTCTCTTTTCCTCACCCAAAAAAATCTCCGAGGTCCTCCTTCCCCCTCTCTCTCTCCCGTTAAAACCTGCCCCCACCTCCCACCTCTCTCTCTCTCTCTGCTAAGGCGAGGTAAACAAACACCCCTTCCTGCTTAAGCAGCCCCGATGATAAGAGAGGCCAGGCTCACCCCGTAGTGTGTCTCAGGCATTCTGTTCCAGTGAAATATGAAGGAGGGTCGGTGTTGTGTGGTTAGGCGTAAGGCACTCATGAATCGACCTATTTGTCAATTCATCTCCGATAACGCGTAGTGAACCTCGTCAATTAGGCGGTGAACGGCTGGGCGCAATTAGCGTGCTAGGAAATAATTTATGACATCCAATCGAAGAGTAACGAAAGTGTAGTGGTTAGGGCGCTGGGCTGCTGCCCGGAGGAGGGTCAGGGTTTTGATTCCAGGTTCCCTTGCCACACTCAACTTCATCCAAGCTGCTTTTGAGAATAACCGATCAGCGGAAAAGTTTTATAGCGTTGTTTGTGATGAGTTGACGCACAAATAAATGACGCAGTCCCGAATTTACAATATATATATATATATATATAGAAAAAAAGGTAAAATTGAACAGAAAGTTACACGCGTGATTTTATAGGGTACCAGAGTATACTGGGAAATCGAAGACAGAACGGAAAGGAATTAGCCCCCTATCCTTACCCAGAAACTCACACGCTGTCGGAATTAGTCAGTATGTGATCTCTACGTAGTCTCATCAATCAAACCTAACCTCGGGTCGGTCAATGTGGATGTAGAGGCAAAACAATACAATGATTAGCTAAAATGTTTTGGGCCTTATTTTGTGGAAGGCATGTGAAGTGAAAATTTCATTCAATCAAATATTTTATACATAAATATATACATTCAAATATACATATATATGTGTGTGTGTGTGTATATACATATATATGATGATGATTATATGTCAGGGAAGGTGATCCATCACCAGCCAAAGGTGGCCACGAGGAGGAATCCCGAAAGCTAGTCTTCCATGTGGTACATGAATACAGAAGTCAAAAATTAAAGGAAGTCACTGATGGCATTATCTCAAAAGGGCACTTAGCAACATCCAGGATGCCACAAGGAAGAATGAACATGTACCAATGAAATAATTTCCCACGTAAGCAGCAACATTAAATCAATTTCCGACTCCATGTTATGAAGAAATAAAAACAAACTGTTGGCGAATCAATCTTTCGCGAAATTTTGGAGTGAAAGGAAGGAGAAACTAGTCCTCACATACGAAAGACACAAGGTCGACTTAAAAAAGGTACTGATCCGAGTTAACGAAGCACTAGTCGCTTTACCTCCAAACTTTCATTGAGCGCAGGCAAGGTAAAAATATTCGGAAACGTGATTTACTTAGTTAAAGTAAAAATGCTATAAAAAGTAAGTGGAAAATCTTTTTCCACTTGCTTAGGCCATATGTGGAACACATGACAATTAATTTAGTTCTATCGGATGAAATCTTGATTTAAGAGTCAAATAATGTTCGAAGAAGACACTTTGAACAGCTGTAGCTAGAATACAGTACGCGTAGCGGGATTATGATGAAACTATTATAAGGTCTATTCAAACACGAAGAGAAAAAGAGATTGAGGCTAAGAGATTTTAGGAAGGTTACAGGATACTTTAAGTTCGCTTCTAACAATCATAGAGACATTTTATTAAGATTTCAATATGCAGATTATACCAGATGGTTAAAATGAGAGACAGCATTCAGATCCGTGGGAGTCATTTATTAGATCTTCCCTAAAGATTTGGTGTTGACAATAAAACCAACATTAAGAACCCCAACAGATAGATTTCCCTGGAAGATATGGCCGTAACATGCCATCCATTTTACGTACGCTTCATATTTACCTACGGTAACATTGCGAAGGAAGGATTTCAAAGCTGACGTATGTACGAGTATGCGCCGTTGCGATGACTCGCAGAGCATGAAATAGATGCACATTCATAGTAATACAAACCATAGTACATTTAATACCTGATAAACATTTCTTAAATCGATCACAGTTTCCAGTCACAATTTTCGTTCTTAAGGTATGGCAGACGAAGTGTAAAGAAAAAGTACCGCCTTTATTGCAAGGAATCCCAAAATATTTTGGATAGCCCTCAGAGCACCTGTAATTTTTTTTTAAATCTATCACCACATTCCTCTTCGCTTAATTTGATTTATAAAAATTACAGCAAATGATTTGTAATATATTTCCGGGATGATGGAACGAATAGAGGAGTTTTTATAATGATAATGTAATTCAAGCTTAGATCTTTTAGATTTCTAAAAACTCATACTATGTCACAAATTTAACAAAGGAGAAGTTTTCATTATTGATAACTGCCAAAAAATTCAAATAAAAACATCAAATTAGAAGGTCATTTAAGATATCAGGCACGAGAGTTCGCGTATTTATTCAGTATTTTGGAGAAAAGCGGGGACATGAGAAGAATTCCATTAGCGAAATGTAAGTTTGCAAAATGAATGAAATTGATGAGCGGTACACTAAGTAAAGACGCGAAGAAAAGATTGGTGAAGATCTTAAAATAAGTAGCGCAACACTTTATGGATACGAAAAGTTGAGTTTGACACAAAAGTTAGAGCGTAAACCTGAGGCTTTCGGGGTTTGGATATGAAAAAGGATGTAGAAAAGAAGTTGGGCATGGAGGTCACCCGCGAAGAAGTTTAAAACGAGGCGAAGGAGGAGGGGAAGGTAATTCAAAGAGAGCAAAATAAAGAGGATAGAGGGTGGAACGTTGAAGATCGCAAAAGAAGAGTGAATTGAACATAGAGGAAGAAGGAAGGAAATAATCTTTTTTGATGGCATGAAGATTATAAATTACAGGTGCAATGTTTAGCACTGTATGCAGTGCTAAAGCAGGAAATAACACAGGGTAAACAAGAGTGAGTCACCAAGATGCACAACCTTTGTCAACCAGCGTATGTTTACCGAGCTTTCAGTCCGTTATAGGAAAACTGTAGCGAATACAGAAATTGTTTAAAGAATTCAAATTGCTGATTTCATCAGTAGGCACAAAATGTAAAGAAAACACCTTTTTATATCAGCATTTCAACAAAATTTCATTTATTACTTGAATGCAAAAAGAAAAATTAAAATATGAAATTGACAACACCTTTTAATTTTTTTGAAGACATTCGGGTGTGACGGGCCCCAATGAAGACCGCGGAGGGTCACAGGTTGTGCATCACTGGATTTGACCCTCTCGAGCGAGAGGTCTTCCGTGAACTGTGCATCCAACCAGTGATTCTCCCTCGGCTCATCTAGGCCTAAAAGGCCTGTGATGGACTGCGCGCGCCTGAACTGAAACTCGCGCGTGGTAAGTCTATATGCGTCCATAAGTCATGGCCGGGATTTCTTCCCTCCGCCAATCCCCTTTAAATCGCCAGCAACAAGTGTTTTCCGTGTTCAATGACCATCCACCGTTCGAAGCGAAAGCAATCACTCCCGGCGCCCGGATTTATCGAAACCTCGGCATTTCTACTCGCACGCGGGCGGGTTAGATAAATCGACCACGGCGCATGAAATGACCGAATTTCCGTCGTGAGAACTCTAAACACTTCAATGGATGGTTAAAAAAACAAACAATGATCTCGACTGCAAGGAAACCGTAACTAATGGAATATCTGATCACAGCAGAACATGGAACGAAGTCAAGAGTGTGGGTGCGAGAAAAAAACTTTAAAATGACATGGAAAGGAACTACTTGCAGATATGATTCTCTAAGCTGCTTGGCTTGGCAACGTGGCTTACAAACAAGCTTGGAGGAGTCGCTTGTCCTCATGAACCAACTGAGTTAACGAAGGGCTAATATGTCCGGTTAAAAAACATTTTGTTGTTTCATGGCTGACTCTCACACGTTAATACACTGCATAAAGTTGGTGTCGCGTGCTGATAAAGTATAATTATTATTGCATGGTTTTTTTTACAGCGGTGGAACGTGAAATCAAACTTCACGTTTTGATAATATGTGAATTGTTTGTAGAATACGAAATATATTTCGCAAATATGGGTGCTTACATGAGCGGGGAAGCATAATACTATGTAAGAGACATGTACCGTAGAAAAATATGTTGAGTTTTACTTCTGGGAAAATCTTGTTGGCTTAATCGACAGTTATCATTTATTAATTTAATAATTTTCAATATTTCAATCCTTCCTCCTCCAATCCTTCGACCGAGCATACGAATCAGAGATTTACAACAGCGGCTACATTTAACTCAAGCATTCCCTTACTAAAAGTAGCGACTGATAGAGAGAATATGTTTAGTTATAGGTTTACGGAAAGGAAGAAATATTTTTACATGCTGACTTTCTTCCAATGGCTCTTTCACTACCGGATGAAGCTGACGCGGTTAAGGCGCCAAGGGCTATCGAACGTAATCTGGGCGTATCGTAACCATGTCGTGGAGTAGTTCCACTTCAATGCTCCTTCATCCAAAATAACATCTCGCGTTAGTCACTGGGTTCGTCACATCATCAGTACATATAAAAACGTGTAAACTTACCCCTAACGTCATTACTTTTAAAATGCCTTATTTAAATAATTCAATAACGTCAATATTTTAAAAATAGATAAGCAAAAAGAGTCACTCAAAGTCTATTCAGTTATAACCGCCCTCCTCTTTACCCTTCAAACCTAATAAAAACCCATTAAATTTAGCGATGAAGTAACGTTAATCACGGTAAAACGCTTTCTTAAATTATAAATCATTTGAGGTTATAGTGGTAGCGTAACGTCTTTCAATCATTTTTTTTACTGTCCGTAGCATTTTGTTACGTCGATCACTTTTTCACATTGTTCCATAGCAGGTGCGGCAAATGTTCTTCACAAGTTCACTCATCGGAAAAGATATAATAAACGGAATACTTTTTTTTCTTTTCCTTTTTCACAGGAAGCAGTATGAATGGCAAAAAATTCAATTACAATGGTACATAACTCGTTCAGAAGATTTTGCAAGGGAACGGCCTTTACAGCGAGATAACATCATCTACTATTGTATAGAATTGGTACAGATAACTGTTTCTTAATGGAATTGCCTTTTAAAGCGAGTATTACGCTTAATAAATTCGTCATACAATGCCATGATTGTGACAGGGGCAAATATAATTACTTAACCACTTTCTGACTCTTGAGGTTCAGATGTCTTCAGTTTAAGAAATAGACGGCAAAAAAGTAACCAATGTCAGAGAAACGGATGGCGTGGTAGCCGTCGTGCACAGATTTCACCGTATCCCAGTTGTTCATTAATTAAGCCAACACGTTCCTTGGATATTCCAATACGGTTTGCGATACGCTTTTAAGTGATTCGCCGGTCATTTTGAATCAAATCTTCGACGAGTTTCCGATGTTTATTGCCTGTGGCAGTGATCGGACGTCCGCTGCGTGTTTCATCAACAATTATGGCTTTTCCAGGCTCGCAACCACGAAATTTCACAACCCATCGATCTACCGTATACCTATCTACAGCATCGTCACCATAAATATCCTTTAAATGACGACGAATCTCTGTAGGAGTCTTTTTTTCAGCAGTTAAACATTCGACAACAGCACGCTGTTCAACTCGCGTTGACATGGCACTAGAACACGTCTCCATACTTCCGCTTCTCAAAATACATGGATGAATGTAACGACCTCAAAACTGCGCATGCGTGTTGAGTGGGAATGTTACTTCCACATGCCACCCGGAGTGCTTCTGAAGGTCATTTTGTTTGTGGTCTACAAGTATGTGTGCATTAGTTTTCAGCCTACCCTCGTATTTCGGCTACACGAAGTATCTATTACTGTTTTGAATGACCTCTCCATCGGGACGTTAGGCTAAACGTAGAAATCACTCCGTCGTCAATGAAGATGACTGCTCGACGATAAAGAAAAATTCGTAATGCGTTAATGGTGGTAATTTGGACTCATTTAGATTATTAATTATTTTTCTTGCCTCCTCTTCAAGGACGGAAGAAAGGCAAGTGTACGTCGGCATATCCATCTCCTTGCCGGGGGATACAATGCAAGAGTCGTGAGTTTGTCCCTCCCCCCCCCCCTGACGGAAGGGATCGAGGCGTTCGAAAACCCTGCTTCAGTGGACGGAGCCATTCCCACTCGCATGCCTATAATTGAGACACGTTCCGTTATGGAGTTCCCACAATGGCGCAAAGCACCGCGAGTCGAGCCGCTCAGCGTCCTTATTCGTATCCGAAAACGCTAGAAAGCCGTTCTCCTCTCCTTTCAGGCTCCGAGTCTTTTCTTGCAAGAGGGGAAAATTTGCTGCGTCACGTCAGTTTGTAAACAGAACGAAGTCAAAATTCTAGAGGAGGAAAACGGCGCTCGCTCTCTTTCTCAGAATCGGTCGCCAGATTTTCTTTCAAATTAAATGAGGCGTAACTTCAGGGAGGAGGTTGACGAGAGAGATTCCGGAAGGCGCTTCGCATCTGATTAATGCGCCCTCGATTAAACATCAATTTTCGCTAATAAATGCTCTCGTTGTTGAAGTCCTGCATCTCTGTAGGCCTGCTGGAATTGACTGGAGGTTGAATTCCTTCAGTCAATTCCAGGAGGGCGCACTTGTCTTCTTTCGATTATCAATAGACTGAATCGTCTCACCGGTTCGGTTCCTTCTGCAGTAAAACCTTTTTCCGTTCCAGCCGTGTGCTATAAGGTTAGTATTTTATTATTTTTTCATTTCTATATACCCTGCAAGCCACAGCCAGGATATGCGGCAGGGGGTGAATACACACCAGAATAATTAGTTAATTATAGTAAAAGGCATTCGGGAATTTCGGAGCGGAGTTTAAATTACAGATTGAAGCTTTTGCAGAAATTGGAAGGTCTATTTAGCAGTAATGTTGAAAATGTATTATTACCCCAGTCGTACTATTGTAGGAGATATCATGCTGATGAAATTAGAGAAATTAAGTGTAGAACAGGTAGATTTATGATGAAGTTTTTTCCACGAACGATAGGGGATCATGATAACATCATTTGACAGTGGTAGGGTCATATTTGGGTCAAAATTAGTCTGATGTGTATTCACCCCCTGCCACACACCCTAGCGGTGGCTTGCAGGATGTATAAAAATAAACAAAATAAATGAAATAAATCAAATAAATAAACGAACACCAGGTTGAATTCCTCCATAATATGACTTGAATTGTTTGTACGGTAAAGAATTTGCAAATCCCAGAGGCTCCTTTGCGATCTATCAACGTTAGGAATGGCAATCAAGAGTAGCTGGGATCATATATGATGAGGAAGGAGTGGGGAGGATGAAAATAGTTTCTTTCTCCAAAAACAAATTCCGCGTCTCACTTTGCCGAAGCTCTTTTGAAGAGCACAGGCAATGTTGACCCAACCAGATGGGGGATCCCAGCTTCGGCTCAATTTAACATGTAGAAATCTTTGAAAGAGAATTCCGAAAATTCTTTTTCCGTTAACGACGGGTCGCCCCCCCCCCCCCCCATCTCACCACCCTAGCATCTCGCCCCTTTGGTCCCTTTCCATCTTCCCTTCCTCGACCTTCAATTCGGTACGCCGAAAACGGAATCCTTTGTCTCCACGACTCACCTTCCTTTCCCCGCGACCTTATAGTCCTCCCGATTCCTTTTCACTTCCTGGCATAACCATTCCTGGTACTTCCAATATTTTCCACTGTTGATGTCTCTCCGCAAAGATACTCGAACAAATACAAACTTCGAATGAACTGTTTGAATTAATGCCTCGTTATAAAAACCTTGCGCATGCTTGGGCAGTGGAATTTTAATTATGGTGTCAAGAAATTATTCCAAAAGTTGATGCTAGCAAAGGATTGCTGTTTATTTATGCGTCGGAAGTTATGAAGAAATGTTTACCCATTGATTATTCGGCAGTCACCAGCTATCACTCCAAGGGCAGCAGAACTAAGATAAAATACTTATAGAAAATATCGCATTGCATAGTCTTGATTTAGGGCATTGACAAGCAGAAATGTACAAGATGAATGGAAACAGACGGCTATGCCATGCTTGGAGATTCGAGTTAAGGGAACAGCTTGTATCAACCCACTATTAATGAGTAAATAAAATAAATTTAATATAGAACAGATAAATTCACAAAAGTTATTCAAGTACTACGCTATCTACCATTAAAATTCACTGACGTACAGCGCGCTGGCGCAGATTTTATTATCAACGAGAAACAGTAATGAGTGAAGGATTCTGCATTTTAGGGTTTCACCGCGTTGTTGTTTAAAGCTGACAACAGTTCCGAAAGCCTACGCAGCCATATAAACCGTAACACTATCTATTATACGTATGCATAAAGTTAGCAGTCATAAATAAAAAAATTAGGATTTATTTGACGTTTATTGGGAAAAATGTGATGCGAAGGTTAAGCAGAAATGTCTTTAGCCTTATTTACATTTTGCTGATAACTTATGGAATACTCATGACGTTGGATTGAGTGACGAATTGGATCGCGTGCAGCGTAGAGGAGACAGATTTGTAAAACATTCACGGTAGTCCAAGGGGTAGAGCTTTGGACTACTGACCGGAAGTTCCAGGGTTCGATTCCCGGGCAAGGCACTCTGGGCACCTGCAGCTCCGCCCAAGCTATGTGTTTTTTTGAGTACCAGATCTCCCTGGGAAACCATAACCGGCACAGGGAAAGGACCTGGCCCCCCTACCCTGGTGTGCGAATTTCACATGCCGTCGGGCTTAGTACTGGGTGAATTCTATCATCACCTACCAAACCGAAATACGTGTTGATTACTGTGTTTATGGTTTAATTATTTTGTTTTAAATGAAAAACTAAAAATTAAAAAACAATTAATATTTGATACACAATGCCTGATTTTTAATCAACCCCTGCCACACACCCTTGCTGGATACCATGCGGAAGCGCTCTTATTTCTTGTATTTTTTTATCTAATGTCATCCGCGTGACCCAATACGGAAATTTAGTTTTAATAATTTTCTCAGGGCCAAAAATTAAATACAGTGTCCTGCATCCTATTTCGCTTGTTTTGCGATTGCAAAGCAAATATCTCTCGCATGCCACAAGAACGAAATCCTGAATTATTTCCTGCAATAATTACCCGTAACATAGCGTAAAAAACATTACTCGCGCATGTCTCCTTCGAAACAGAAATCACTCCCATTCTAGATTTAGATTTTTAATATGTTTGTAGATTTTTATCATGCTTTTAATATGCCTGCAAAAGTTTTCTCTATACCGTAACGATACTCGGCTCATCCAACCTAGATTTTAATACATTTTTACAATAATCGCCTCAATAATGAGGGCTGGGCAAGAACCAAGTCCACGTTCCTTTGAGCACTTGAGTGTTTCATGCATTTATTTATTCATATCCCCACGGTTAGATCAGCCATCATTTCCTTTACCGTCCTGTAACACTCCTACAATCCAATTTTTCGCTCATTCTCACTTGAATCCCTTTTAATTTCAATCAACATTACGATAACGTTCTAGACTCCATCGAACTACGATCCTAGACTCCATTCTCTCCCATTGAATTAAACGGATGACAGCGCTTTTCAATCATTCTCCAAACCACGCCTATCTGCTATTTAGTGTCACTCCTTTCCATCTTCAGCAAATCTATGGAGAATGGTTTGAGGCGTAATATTGCGGAGGTGATTCATATCGGAAAAAATACTTTGTTCTTCCACATATATTTTATTATTCACGACCTAGGTTTCGACGTCCGAAGTCATCATCAGACTCCTGATGATAACTTTATAAGTCGAAACCTAGGTCGTGCATAATAAAATATATGTGGAAGAACAAAGTATTTTTTCCGATACAAATCTATCGATGTCTTTTGAGCGCGACACACCTATATATTCTTTTCATGTGTGTATATTTCAATCGGAATTCTGGTTCCCTCAAGCTCCCTGACCGATTGCATTGGTTTTTCTTCCCGGCTCTTACACGTGGGAGGACTGTTTTCACTTGAGCTGGCCAAAATCCGTGTATCCAGAATCCCCCATCCTCATCGCCACAGGCGTGACACCGCTTCCATTCGCGCAGTAAACCTCGCCCTCCTCCCCATCAACGAACAACATCTGCAACCGAGACTAATTTCGTCTTGGCCCCGAGATTTAAAACGCAAAGTACGAGAGATATGCCCCAGCGGGTTTGGTGACCTGAGCACTGAACTGCATAAAGAAACCTCCTCTCCCACCCCCCCTCTCTTCACGAAAGGACTGATACGAAATTCAAATATTTTTTTTAGCATCTCCCTCGTGGAAAGGATTCGACGGCCCGACATGTCGCGACAAATGGCTTGCCCCCGAAAAACGAAACGAACAAGAGGATGAAAGAAAAGCGGACGGCGTCAACCCCAACCCCGTCTTCCCCCCCCCCATTTCACCCTCTCCCCACCCCTCCACCACCACCCTCTCTCTTCGCGGAGAAATTTCGCGAAAGAAAATCAGTCTTCCCATCACTACTCCCTCTCCCGCTCTGAGGCTCAGGCACGGCGACACCAGAGCCGCCTATGATCGAGGAAACGAACGAGAAGCCTCTAGTCCGCACAAAAAAGGGGTGGGTTCGCCTCCTCCGCGACTTCTGCTGCGTCACTGTGAGCCGCCGAACGCGAGCGACGGAACGAGACTGGAATTCGCGAAAACTTATCTCCTGCCTTCTCTCTCATTTTTCCCCACATTCCCGCTCCTTGCTGAAATGCGACCTACATTATTGTGCGCGCGCGAACTCGGAATCGGCGTCACACGAACAGTGATGCCTTTCCAAGATTTCCGGCGACCGAACGAACACAGCTCCACATCTTCCAGGCTCTCGGTAGCAGCGGGACCGCTCTCGCCGCTTGCTCGGAATCGCCAACGGACGGAGAGAGAGCTTTCGAAACCGGTCCTTTCTTCGATGACGTCAGCTCACGCGCGGTATCTCCTGCGTCACGCGTGTCGCGCAACGATTACTCGCCCGACGGTGCACTTGTTACTATCGATTAGCTGCGAGTTCGACCGCAGAATTTCTCTCCCAGATTTCTCAATATTAAGGGAGAAATAACCCGCATCGAGTGTTTTCGGATCAAGAAAAGGAAACGAACAGTCGCGTTCTTCGGGGTTTTTTCCCCCAATGACCTGGCATGGTTCGATAGAATCGAAGGGCGTTGGACAAACTTCAATTCATTCATTATCCACTAATCGATGCTTCCTTCTTATTCCCTCGACTTTGGAGCACATTGCGTAGTCCAGTGAGTGGAGCGGCTAGGCTAAAGACTGGAGGGCCCGGGTTCGATACGCCTCTGTACACCTATCATGTACGAGGTATGTCCAATAAATACTTGAACCGAGGCCATAAAAACTTTATTTTGCAAAATTTAAGTTTAAATCGATTTTGTCTCCTTCAAAGTACTCTCCATTCGTTGCTATGCACTTATTCCATCTTCTTTTCCACTGTTTAAAGCACCCTTGGAAGTCCTCGGCAGTTAGGCTTTTTAGTTTTCTCGTCGTGTCTTGCTTTATTGTGTCCCCATCTTCCCAGTGATGTCCCCTCATCACATGTTTACATTAAGGGAATAGGAAACGTCGCAGGGGGCGAGATTTGACGAATAAGGAGGATAATCCAGGATAGTGATTGATATTTTGGCCAGAAACTGGCGAACAATCAATGTAGTTTGGGCACGATATTTGCACATAGTTTTTTTTTAAACCCCAATGATCCGTTAAAATAGTGTGCACTGTTGATTTTCCTAAATTCAGTTCATCAGCTATCATTCGGAGAGTTTTTCGACGATCGGTAAGGACAAGGGAACGCACACGATCAATGTTGTCGTCCGTACTTAAACCTATCTAGGCAGCTTCGACCAAGATGCGTGATTTTTTCTGGGATCTCCCCGGGAAATCACAGAATAAATGAGAAGAACTATAGTCTGCCTACTACCAGAGCAGGATGCGTACTAAGTGTAGGGACGTTTAGACACCAAGGTGGTGGCTCTAACCCTACCCACCGCCACGGCAGGGCGAAACGTATGTTACTTTCTGGACAGCCCTCGTATATTTTTTTCAGACCTTAGGACTTCACCATAGAAAGGTGAAGTCTAAAAAAAGAGTTAAATTGGCTAAAGATAATGAATAAAATATGTAAATAAGTTAACCGATTGCACAATGGCTCTTGGAATCGGAAAGTATAAATGCTATAAAATGGATATTAATCTCAATTCCAAATATATCTATGTATTAGGATTGGGAAGGAAAGAAACGCTTTTTTTTACAATGAAGTCAAAACTATTCACAAAGAGCTAATACCGCTAAAATAGTAACAATAGAACGAACGAAGACAATTCAATGCGCAGCCATGGTCACATCTTGAGCTTCCAGAATGATAACTCAGATAAATTGTTAATACTCGCTTACATGCCACCAATTTATTATATATAATGCCACACCACAAAACGTCTTCGTTCGCCGTAGAATGTTTCAGAGGCAGCGACCACTGGAGTTTTTGGCGCGACGATGTCCGAGGAGGGATTCCAACGCGGAACCTTTGGGTCAGTGGACCAGCGATGAAGCCAGTCGACTAAAGATTGAAATAATCCCAGGACCAGACGGAATCAACAGTCATATCGGCATAAAAAGAGCATGGAGGCCAGCGCGAAGGAATTCAACCTGCGTGTCTCCCTCCGTGGTGATAAGATGGGCGAAGCCGTTTTCTGTTGGTGCTGCGTCGTCCTGTGGAACGATAACCAGATATAATCGAGTCAGCGAACCCGCAAGCCCAAGTATAGTGCCCTTTCATGACTCTGGGGCATATGGCACTCCATTCGAACGTAAATATTTTTTTAAACGGAAAACCCCGTCCGAGGGACGACTGGCATGCCCTGCAACTCCAAAGGAAGCCCTTCTCCTCCTCGCACGCTCCCCTCCCCCACCTCCTTCGCCCCCTCCACCCTCACCCCTCCCTCCAATCCGCGACGGCGAAACAAACGAAGGCGCGACGACCCTCCACCGCCACTCCCGACCTCATTCGCCCCTCCATTCACGCCAACGGTCTCCTCCACCTCTGCCACCCCCATCCTCCTCCACATACATCCCCCTGAATGACACCCTTTGTACACCCTTGTCGAGGAATAACCTCGCCACGCACTTCGGATCCTCCCATTTTTTTCTTCCCACCCCTCTCCCTCTGCGTTCGAGACGAGATGTCTGTTCCTCCCATGCTCTCACGGACGACATTTACTTCGAGGAAGAGAATCGGGAGAGAGGGCCCGGGGAAAACACACTTTTTGGCCGTGATACTAAAACGGCGAGCAGGGGCACGGACGTGGCCGTTCATAAGGCGCGCGAAGGGGGGTTGTCGTCATGTAAGCTATGAATGGGGAATATCCCGTCACCGTTCTCTGAATTCCGAAGCCCGCTGAACTTTACGCCGATGCCACGGAACGGAGATGGGTAAGAAGATCCTCAATCGCCAACTACGCCACAGGTGAAAAACTTCATCACGGGTATTGATTATGTACAAAGAAAAAGTGCCATAAATACGTCCTAGTTTCTCGCAGTTTCAAATCAGCTTTTACTAACTTGGAAAAAACACACACACACACATATACTATATGTACTACTATTTTCTTCACATCATTAATGTTTTCGTCTGTTGTTGACGTGCTCGGGCGTCCGGCACGCTCTTCGTCGTTCACATCTTCTCGGCCCTCTGAGAACATTTTGTACCACCGATGCTTCGGTCTAGGTAGAGTAACGTTGCTTCGGTCTAAGGTAGAGCTTCTCCATATGCCACGATCAACATTCGAAATGCGTCCGCGCACCTAATTTCGTTTTTCACACAAAATTTGATACAGATTCTTTGATCCATTTTTTGGAAAAGGCAAACACCGACGACAAGCCAAAACACGTCCAAGCAAAACAGCTGTCAACAATTAATTGAACATTCAAAATAGCCCCACTTTTGGCATAAGTGAGACACATAAGTACCAGCATAACGCCACAAAAAAAATCGAAAATCAAATATACGTCACTCGCGGAAATTCAAAATTCGCGATACTTTTTGAACAGACCTCGCACACTCATTCATATGGAAATAGAAATAGGAAAAGAATATGTTAATGTGTTAGCTACCAATAAGGTGTGTGGCAGCAGGTGATTACATAACAGTGATGCACTATTGGGATATTACCATGTTTTATCATTGATCCCGGCACTAACCAGTAATAATATCTGAATTTTAATAATAATTATCATTATTAATATTCCAGCGTTGAAGATACATTTTGGATGAGCACATATTGGAAAACAATTCCTTCCTTTCCTTCTCCTGAATAAACACATTCTGGCATCCGACACTTCCATAAACCCTTCCTCAATTCCACATACTTCCTTCCTCCTTTCATTCCGTACAACAAAGCTATCCATTTCCCACCCCCACCTCTCTTGTCTAACGTGATCCCCTATATCCAGCATCCCATCGCCGATCAAAGCGCCGCCCTGTGTCTATCTTACCTGCCTCCTTTGGATTTTTCCCAACTAGATTCTCTCATCTTTCAACACGCCTAGCACTTCTTCGTTTGATTTCCTATTCGTTCACATCACTTTTTCCATCATTCTCCACATTAAAATGCCTCTAATGTACACCACATCATCTTGTTTAAATGACCATATTTCCGCCTCCGTCGTACAAAACTACGCTTCATGTCAAAGTTTTAAGGAACCTTTTCTGAACATCCTACTCAATGACCCTGTCATCAATTCCCTCCTCCTTGTGAAAGATATTTGGCCTAATTTAATTATATTTCTTATATCTCTGCTACTATGACCATCTTGGTCCGAGACACTATCAAAATAATTTAACCTTTTCCTCAGCTCTATGTTTTGCCCACTTATCTTAATAATTAACATAGTTTTTCCCCTTCTCGAAAAACTTATAATATTTTATTTTCTTTATATTGATTTTCATCTTACACCGATTGAACCGTCTTTCTCATGCGCTCATCAATGCTTCCAACCCCTTGGCAGACTGAGAAACAAAAGCTTCGTCATCAGTAAGCCTAACTGATTTTAGGAATTTCCCTCCGGCTTTCATTCCTATATCCAGTTCCTCTTAAGCCCATTTATAACCATTTACACCTTTCGGATTACATTTCGTCTAACTCCTACCCTTCGACCTATCCGTCACGGAACATCTACGAGGAGCATAGATCATTGCTCCCCCAGCACAGCTCTATGCATAGTACACAGAGCTTCCACCACATCACGTTTGAAGCCCGTGGGCAGGGAAGCACTGAATAACATGGCACAAAAACCCTTAAACCCATACTGTGTGTCACAATAACTCCGCATATGTTATCTATCGCCTTAAAATCCACCCAAAATTCTTTTTCTTTTGCTCTCCCAGCATCCTCCATTTATTACTGCTTTCAGTATCCCATACGTCTCTCATTATCCACTGCATTCACTTGTCCTGGCTTCAAGTTCTGCCATGACCAAAACTTCCCTTTTTTCATTTCTGTCCATTTTAATTTTTCAATCTTCTGCACACCCACATTACAAAATCCCCAATCTACTCTTATTCTCCTTCCTATACGACCCGGTTTACAAGCCATAGGCTCCTTTTCGGCGATTCTATGTACGATACTCCTTATAAAAAGCTTCCATGTTATTTTTTTCCATCTTTTCTTAGGGTGCCTGTCATCAACTCCCTGTCAAATCTTTTCTGCGTCTTTGCATAAGCTTCTTTTTAAACCTTACCAAAATGGCACCGATTAACTGGGAAGTAAAAAATTGATACTATGGTATTAATTATTTTTAAAAACAGTTTTAATACTTAATTTTCAAGTACCACACTCCACTTGAAGGTTTAGGAACTAGTAGCACAAATTATAATACATTAAGAGTTACCAACTTATGATTCACTGATAGTCACCAACTATGCCACTATTATTTGCCAAAAATACGATCGACTTTTTCGTATTAGATCAATGAAAATATTTTTAATAAAGGAAATTCTTTAAAAATTCCTATTGCTACGTCCCACGAGCTTCGACTTGAAAAAATTCCAGTTTTTCGCGGACTTGTTCATAAATGTAGCTCTGATAAACGTAGAGATATGAGACCCAAGGGAGTACTTGAATTCTACAGGTATTGTGAGAGAGAGCCATTCAGGTGACGCCGAATGAGAAAATTTATTTGAATAAGGGCTTAACTGACCTATCTTCATTCTTCAAACGGTGCTGATTTTATTTCATCGCTTACGCCATTTTAAGTGTGGATGTTATCCCACAATTAAATGTCCCACTTAACTCGTAATTGATAAGATAGCTTCGTGATGTTTGCGCAACCTTAAAAAATTGAGATAAATCGGGGAAGAAATTTCATTCAATAAAAAACCACAGTAATCAACCAGAAGGTTAAGTCTAATATGCAAGCATGAAGCTCATCTAATACTAAGCCTCGTTTGGCGTGTGTAATTCATGCATCAGGGTAGGGGGGCCAGTTCTTTTCCCATTTCCTCCTATGTTTTTTCCAGGAAGATCTGACACAGGGAAAATCACTCAGCTGGGATGAAGCTGAGGTCTCTCAGAGGCACCATCGGGAATCGAACCTGACCCTTCGATCAGTAGTTTGGCGTCCCACCCACTGGAATACTACATCTATTTAACGAATAACCTAACTTTTACACAACTGTCGTAAAAAATTCGTATTTGTAATTAGTCATCTAGCACCTATTTTGTTTGGTTTTTGCGTCAGTTAGAAGTACCTACTACTCCTTTGTAATTAAGGATTGTTCAATTTTACGAGTCATACTCATAGAGTAAGGGCCGTTTGCCTATATTTAAATATTGGCGCTTCAGAACACAGTTTTACTCGTGCAGCGCCATCTACTGATTCATTGAGAAACTATAGCAGAATTTGTTTTGCTTCAGAAGTCGTTTGCTTGTCCGTGAATACAAACAACAATGTCCGCACTCGTAAGTACCAATAGAGTTGAACTAAATATTCCAGTTTTTCCAATTTCCAAAACTCTCTCGTATTCTCTACCGGATAAGGTTGCTTATTGTTGACCTTTCGATGCGCTCTCCGTCCACCGTGTCAGTCAAAAGTCGTCGATCATCAATCAATTCATACAACTCCTTATGTAGAGTACATATATCCTCGATGTACGGTCATACACTTTCCTCAGAATATTCGCCGTGAAACACAGGATTCTTCTTCAAGTTTGAATAAGTTTCCCAATCATTTTTAAATATCGTGCAAACTCTATCTAGCTACCATACAAGTACAAGTATACTTGTGTACACAGAACACAGATACAAATCTAACCTATGCATTCTGTGTGCCCCATGGGCAATCATTTGTGCCAGTGGCAATGCATCTAGTGTCATTGTAATTCAGAAATGTTGGTAATTTTTTCATGTATAACGGCAAAGTGACTATAAAAATAGGACATCCCAAAATGTTTGGCAGGTTATCGGGATGATGCAGTTGTTAACGCACTGGCCGCCCACTCCGAGGGCCGTTTAGGAATCCTGGAGGAGAGAGGATTCATCATTGGTATCCCTATATATAATTAAGTTATTTTATTTATGTATAATATGCAATTGTGGTATAATTTTCATTATAAATTATATACAAAGAATTAAGAAAATCAATACAACGTACATTTACAGACAATCTTTATCATCTCGTATACCCTATTGATATGATCTTCATAATATACAATAGTAGTGTATACATTGAAAATGTATGCATGGAATACTCATACCGGTCCTGCTATGCCAGTCAGTTCTGTCTTGACAGCAGGTGCCACGTAAACAAAAATGAGAGCTTAAAGTATATGCAATTATAAAGCTACATATATTGTGTCACGTTCTGTTTCAAGCCCTAATCCATTCTATGTGATTGCCAGTCTTCCATTCTCCCTTTCATGGAGTTTACTGAACGTAATTTTCTTAAATCCTGAGGTATTTCATTAAACTTTGCAGTGTCATGCGGAGAGCATTTAAATAGGAAGAATACGCCGTCCGTCGGATGGGACGTTAAACTGTAGACCCCTTGGCGCCATTCGTTAAAGAGTAGGGTAATGCCGACGCCTGGTTTCTCTCCATTCATATTTCCAATTCTCTGAATAACCTATCCAACCAAATTACCCTCCTACCCCTGATGACGCAAATGGCCTTTGCTCTTGGTTGCCTCCCCTAATTACCACTACTACTATTGGTTTTGCCAAGTATTAGCGTTAATAGAACGTCAAACTATTAGATGTATTTGAATCAAAATATTTTATTACTAAATAATTTAACGACTAATGAGTAGAACTTAAATGTAATATCATGATTAACGAAATACATTATTTGAATAATTTGGCAATAAGCATCATACAGAAAGGATAAACTATTCGGGGAAGTCAAGTTTATTTGTTTTCATGCGCAACAAATTTGAAAAAAACTAACTTAATCAAGAGATTATGAATCCAAAGTCCATAGTCCATCTGTTACTGGATTTGAAGTCACAATTCTTTGACGGATTTAGGTCTTAGAGCCCTTATCTGATTTTTGCCAGTACAAATTTCATAAATTGTTAACAATACTGTTCGATTGTAGTTACGAGTATGTCCATTAAGCATAATGAATCATTCATTTCTAAGCAAGTGATAATATGTATGCAAGTATGGTGCAATATCCATTCATGAGCCTACTCGAGAAACAGCAATCCTACACTGATGAGCAGTGCATGGTTTTAATTTAATCAATTACTTTTAAAATTAGAACCCAGCGAATAAAATTCGCCTGATCCTGTCAACATGAACAGAAACAGTCCTTAAAGTTTATCTTATATAAATGGTGATCCCATTATGTTCCTAAATACGTATAGAATATAATCGAGATATTATAATTCAAGACAAATAAACAAAATGATAAAAAAATGTAACTACGCCGCCAGAATAAAATAATTTAAAGCATCACTAAAACAACACTTCGATTTCTTTTAATTGAAATGGGTAAAAAAAGTGCGTCGGCCGGGAATCGAACCCGGATCAACTGCTTGGAAGGCAACTATGCTGACCATTACACCACCGACGCTATAAGAAGAATCGTGTCAAACACTCTTTTTGAAACCTCTACAGTCCCTTATGTATGCACATCAGATCACTATAATGAGTTTTTAAATTGATTAAGGGTCTAGCCATACTTGATGGTTAATTGCAGTAATAGTATTCCTTTTTTGTTACGAAACAACCATTTCACGTAGATGCGAGATTGACCCTTTCCGGCTTTTCTACCGCGCAATATAACTAGTTTTTGCATCATGCCATCTGATTTGGAAACTTAAACATGTTAATTGGAGAACATGGTTTTAATACAGAAGCGCAAAATTTTGACTAGACAATTTGGGGTAAAATAACCCCTAAAATATATGCGCAAAATTGATGATTATCGCAACTTGTTGCAATTATGTGTAGTGAAGAATATTTCGTGCTAATTAATGGCACTGCAAATGTGTAAAATTATATTGCTTTGGATTTTCAGATTAAAGTGTTTTAATTTTCCTTCAGTAAAATATTCTTACGAACTAAATGGAAGTATATCTATTCCGTGTCTGTACTCCTGCGTAGGAAGGTATCCTCTTAGGTCCCGAAGTTCTCTTGTAACGGAGTACAAAAACATATATTTCCAAGATATAAATGCTGCAGTCAAGTGAACAAGGCGAAGTCCACAGAAACGTCGTTGTCAAAATCGTTCTACGCCGACGTCAAAGTTGTTCTAAATTGAAATATGGTATGGCGCAAACAACTGAATAATTTATCAACAGCTAATCGGTAAACCTCTTGACTAATATTTACTGGATACGTTTGAAAAAACTAACGGTGATAAATGACTTTTTGTTAGTACCATTCGCATTACAGTATCTCGGCGCGAAAGGACCTTGGGGTATCTGTTTTGGAGCCATCATACTTAAAAATATAAATTCATATATTTTATGCCAAAATCGTTTGAAAGCAAATCTTGTTCGCTATTGTTTCTAAAAATGTTCTAATAAGGTTTATGATAATGTTTCTCGATGGTGTTTCGAAAGAGTTGGTATATGAATACTGCGCTAAGAGAATAGGGATATACCAACTAAGTTTTGTAGTTCGTACCTTTCATAAACCCAGAAATTAGAGATTGTCATAAATGTGCTCGGTGAATTTCTGAAGGGCATCGTTCTAACACATGTAGATCAATGTAAATGGAGTTACGAAGAAGATTAATGATTCCGAAGCCGAAATATGTTTAGAGGATTGTATATTTCACTAATCAATATTTATAAAGAAGGAAATGAGAGTAGGGCACGAAGGAAGTTACCTGTTGAGTGGTGTACGATCTGAACTCTGCAATTTCCTCTTAGCGTTTTAACTCGACTATAAGATAGGCATCCCCCTTCCCCAAGATGAATGATGACATTAATAACCTCTTCTTTTTACTTAGAGAAGAGGGAACGATAGTCAGTGCTAGTAAATGTAATCGCGGATTAAGACAACATAGTCCGACAGCACGGGGTAGTTTTATGCGCAAAGTAATTCATTCCATAAGATAGAATTCCATGACGCTCTTGTCATGTTGCCAACCTCTTTAAGTTCTATAACTTACGAGGTTGGCAAAATTGCGGGGACTAAAAACTCAGCGAAGACATCAGTAAATAGGTATTTTACTGCCATTTTGACACGGTTTCATCGACAACAAAAACGCAAATGATGACGCAACGGGATAGCTCATGCTCATAGTGGCGTTTAAGTGAGGAAGCCGCCAATGCAGCTTGCACCCTATCGCAAGTAATTAAGCTGGCGAGCGTAATTTCTAAAAGAGTGAATGGAGCAGTCGTCATTCGTGGAAAGATAATTCGAAGAAGACCACTAACGTTTATGCTGTTTTTCTCTTACGACTTCCCAGTATAACGATCTCGCTTCGCGGGGCCACAGCATGTTTTTTTTCTTTTCATCCGGTGCTTGATCGTGCGTTCTTTAAATTTTCGCCAACACTTCTCCGGTAACGAAAGCAGACGGCGTCCACTTTCGTACGTGGATATTTGTATTTCCACTAATTATTATTTGTGCACCAAATAATATTTTCAAATAAATAAATAATCGAGAGCACCAAGATGAATTTCACTTTTCAAAGGAAATCTGTTTCCAATTCGGCGAAAAGTTGGCGCAGTTTTATGAATCAACCTCTTATATTAATTTCTCCGTTGCTATTCCCAACGACCTTGCCCACCATAGCGAAAAAGTATTCTCTCGTGCCCGTCGCAGGTGATTTTATTGAATACTCGACCGACAAGCAAGTGGTCGATGTTCATTTTTATACCCTCCTATTTACTACACTAGAAAACTTCTGAAGTTTTTACCACCATTTTACCATGTTCCAACTGTTAAAAACTAAGTCTGGCGCAAAATAAGTATGTATGTGTGCACACTTGTGTGGGTTCTCCATCTGATAACCACTTTGAACTCGCGCGTCGGGCATTTAAAAGATGTTTTTTCCACCCATACCTTCACCAGTATGGGAAGGTCACCGGTGGCTCGAGAGGTACCTGAAGACAAATTCTTAAGACGAGAAGACATATTCTTTAGAAGACAAATTCTTTTCTTTCGCATAATTCGTTATCATAGAAGTGATACTAAATAAAAAGATTCGGAAATTTTGAAAAATAATATGTTCACTTTTGAAGGGCCAACCATTCCGACTTTGGCTGGTGGCCTTCCCAAAACACGGCAAACAGGGCAAGCTGTAGACGTTTAAAGATGAAGAGAATCGACAGGTTCGATCGATAACGGAACGATGGAAGCCCAAGTGAATAATTCGGTGCTCGAATACGAATTTCGCTCTCGACGCAGCGAGTCAATCGGAATCTAAATCGGCAATTCGCTCACGGATGAGTATGATTGTAAAGCGAATTCGCACATTACCTCCAGCTCCCAAACCCTTTGACTTGAACGCCTTCCCCGTGGGGAAGAGGTGACTCGAGGTGAGGGAGGAGAAAGAGGAGGGGTGGGCAGTCTCCCGGAGACGGAGGTGCGGGGTGGGCGAAATGGAGGGGCTGTGGACCGGGAGGAGAGGGGTTGGCGGAGGGCAAGGGGGGAGGGGTGTTGGTTAGGAACACGCACCGGCCGCGTGTATCCGTCCCTCCCCCGGCTTACACCCCGCGGACGCCGACGACGCGGAGGAGAGCACCTCGCCTCGCGAAAGTCCAAGGCCCTTCGCAGACGCCGGAGTGCTCCCCCGACCCTATCTCTCCCCTCCCGCACCATTTACCTCCGTCCCTCTATCTCTCTCTCCCACTTGGATACCTTTTCTCCCAGCAACCGCCCATCCCTTCCCTCCATCTCCACTCCCTCCATGTCCCTCTTCTTTATAATTTCCATGAACTTATTCAGCTTCTCCAAATGTCCGTTCCGGAGAAATGCCCGTTTGGCAGGATGCATATTTATTCACAAGTTGTACAGGGTAACAAAATATATTGCGTCTGTAATTGACAAACAACAGTGCGCGAAAAGAAACAATGACAAATTGGACGTACGAAGTCGCGCACGTTCGGGATACTGGTGGATACAGGTGGTACCCGTAGACTCGGGTTTTTCAATGCTTAATCCTATCCTATCAATTTCCATACTATAGCATATACAGGTATGTATGTACACACACACATAAATATTATATATATATATATATATATATATAATATTTCTATGTATGTGTTCATATCTCGCTTGTTTCACTTTTTCATGTTCCTACTTTAAAAGAAAACTGCAATTTTCACCTTTCGTTAATGCAGATCGAAATGATCGGGTGAAAAATTAAGTTTCAAGAATCGAAGCCAATTATCGACATGCACACGCTGGTGCACAATGAGTAGAGTATAAGAGTATTCATAGAATGAGCTAGCTCAAATACAGTATAAGTTACGTCAGGTGTTCCCCAGGGAAGTATTATCCGACCTCTTTTATTCCTACCTTACGTTAACTATATGCACTCCGTTGTATTAAGATACGTTAATATGCTGACGATGCATTGGTTTTAAGACATTTTCGTAATCCTTACGATCAAGTGGCTTTAGCAGATGACCTTAATGCTAAACAACGCATTGGGAAGACCGAAATGGAATGTGCACACTCAGTTAAATACCTAGGCGTTACCCTCACTCACGGTCTGTCATGGGTGAAACACACATGGGGAAGATGTGGACAAGCTAACAATAAATTAGCATTTATCAGAAGAGTACTGGGTAAATTTTGTGAAAAGGTCAAAGAGAAATGTCATCTTTCGCTGGTTATGCCTCACTTCGTATGCTGCAAGTATATGGGATCTTCCCTACGTTGGATTGATTGGCGAATTGGATCGCGTGCAGCGTAGAGGAGCTAGATTTGCAAAACGTTGTCATGATAAACTTAGTAGCGTATCCAAAATATTAAAGGAACTAGGCTGGGAATTACTCACGGAGCGAAGGTTAAATTACAGATTAAATCTCTTGCATACATTGTAAAAACGTCTCTTTAGCAGTGATGTTGAAGATGTATTTATTACCCCCATTGTACAATAGTAGGAGAAATCATGTCAACAAAATTAGAGAGAATAAGTAATAACAGATAAATTTAAGATGTAATTTTTTCCATGAACGATAAGGGATCATGATAACACTGTCCGACCGCGGTATGGTCATGCTCGGTTCAAAATTTGTCTGGTGTGTATTCACCCCCTGCCACACACCCTAGTGGTGGCATGCAGGATACCTAAATAAATGAAAAATAAATTTAAACAATGCCGACATTACGTATGACATCACAAATGTCGGTACACGTCACAGAGTGTCAGCATCACCCGCCGCATTCTAAGGCCACACCTAAAACATCCTCCGAAGGGTCACCGCACATTTATGTGGTAACGCCTCAAGGATTTTGGTATTTTTTACAACTACATTCTTATATTGCCCATCAACTGAGAGGTGTGTGATCGTGTACATCATGTGGTAATGGATGTGAGTTGCTTCGCGTTTTTTTATTTCACTGTCGTACTGCAAGCAGATCCACGAGTGTTCGGATCCAGCGTGGTGGGAAGGATGAGTAACGGCCACTGACAGAAGATCCCCGCCAAGGGTAGAGGAATGGGCGTGACAGCTATGTAGAATTCAACTCCAGTTGGTAAAATTAAGACCCAGGGTCACTTGCCGGGATCGGGACCGGGATCCCGGTCAAGGCGAATGATTTTTACTCTCTGAAATGGTTGCATTATAATGCACACATAGCGGGTGACTCCGTTAAAGTTACTGTTACAGTTTCTTGAAATTTATCAGCTGGATTAATGAAGTGTTACGATCTCCATAAGAAAGAGAGTGTAAATGAGTTATTATCACAACCATCGATCTGATGAAGGAGAAAGCAAGCCAGATTAAAACATTTAGATGCAATAGGCAACTTGAGTTTACTTGTAGCGCCCATACCTGACATTGTACCTACATCTAAACAATATCCCGTAAACCGCTGCAAGATTGTGTGGTTAGGGGTGCTAGGGCACCAGCCATTATGTAAAAATAATCACAAATGTACAGCGTGTGTCCCAAAAAGTAAGTAAAACGAATGATCCTGGCGAAGCGGACGACTAGAGTGGGACGATATTTGGCGGGAAAAATTGTGAGAGGTATTGGGAAAGCAACATGACCCGCATCAGTTGTTTGGGGGTCGTTACAGCCTGCGGATCGCTGCTAGATTGAACTCCTGTTCGAGGGTCGTCTACGGATGCTTATGGAGATGGATAAATGTCCCAAGTGATGGTTTTCTGCATGCACATGATGTTCTGGGGTGGAAGTTGACGATGAGGAATGCCTTAGGCATCCATCAACAACACAGCGTGATGAAAACGTACAAAAAGTGAGTCACATGCTCAATTCTGATCGACCCCCAAGTGTCGGGATGCTAGCAGAAGAGTGCAATATTCAGAAAACTACAGTGCAATGCATTCTTACAGAAGATAGAGCCATGAGAAAGGTGTGCCAAGATGGTCCCCAAAGTGCTGTCGGAAGACTGCTTGTGTTAGATCTCTTGGACCACGGTGAAAGTGACGAATTTTTTAGAATAGGTGGTTACTGGTGACGAGACATGGGCCTTTGAGTACGACTCAAATGTAAACCTTTCGAGTACCAATTTGGACCACTGGATTATGTCAAAGAGGTCGTGATGAAGTGTCTGTTCGAGATTTCCGTCGACCCCTTCCAGTAAGCGTACCTGAAGCGTGGTAGAGGCGCTGACATCGGTTTGTTGATGTTAAAGGATGCTGTTTTGAATAGTTTTAGTGATTTGCAGTTTCATCAGCAACAAAGTTTATCCCCGATTCATTCTACCTATTTTTTGAGACAGACTATGCATGTTGCATATCGGTAGATCAAAAAAACAGGAAAATGTAGGAGAAATACATTCATTCATGGACAAATTGAAGATATCTTCCCTCAAACTATCATTAATTATTCCAATAAAATTTAGACAATTTGCACCAAATAGCAATGACCAAGAGAAACTAATTGTATTTCACGATTCATTTTACGGAAAAAATATTGGCTCCGATTAGTTCACACCCCCTGAATTAAAGAATGAACTATGAAAGTCGATTAAAAAGCGAAGGTATTCACTTGACGTAATCAATCGAAGTTTTAGAAGTTATTTAGGGATATTGACATTTTTTTTCATTTAACCCCCTTTGCACTGTGTTAAATACCTATTCCTTCTTCATTATATGTAGACTAGCCTCACTCGCACAGTTTCTTGACTTAATAGGTGAATTACGAATAATAAGCCTGATATTATTATCTATAATTTCCTGGCCGCGGGATAACAGTCTCGTCTGCCAACCCAAAAGGTCGCGGGTTCGATTCTCGCATGTCTCGATTTTCCTCCATCTAGGGGTCGGGTGTTTGTGATTGTGTCCATTGCTATATATTTGTCTTGTAAACTTTGTAAATAGTCCTATGTAAAGGTCAAAAAGTGCTCTTCTCCGATTACTTCTACATTTAAAAAATTGCCGTTTGGTGACAGGATAACTATTTAATTTTAAGAAATCGGTAAATATTACTATTAAAAAAATAATTACTTTATTTTTGAATTATTTTTTTAAATTTTCGTCAGAAAGCCAAATTGCCTCCCATGAGGGGGAATTCAGCCATGGCTGGAAATCCATTTACTATGAAATGTATCTTTCATTTGAACTCACAAGTTTAGGGTTATGCTATTGGTGCCTTAAGATACAAGGTTAAAATAAAGTTAAAACCAGGTTAGTTTCGACTTGGCGTCGATGTTTGTCAAATAAGTCAATGCCCAACTCATGGTCCAATCTATAAAATAGCCATTCTGTGCTAGGATTGGTCTGAGAGTGGTGAGATGATCACTTTTTAAGCTTAAGCTTTTTACTTAGTGTAGAAACGAGGCACTTAATTCGTCTGGTGTGCAGGTTACAGTGACAATCTGATTAAGCAGCTCTTCTTCCCATATCCGAAACGGAAATTTCAATGCGTTTTAGGTATAACTGTGATCTTCAATGAAGAGACTATATCAGCAGCTATGCGCATAGAAAAAAACGAAGTAATGGAATGATTCTATGCCTTAGAAAAACACGCATTCAAATGGCCATTTGAAAGACTGTTGGCAGAGTTGGCTTTTTAAAAATTTCTATGATATTCGTAAAAAACAATTGACCACACTAACAATTCCTTTAGGTTTTTTCAACATGATTTTTTTTAAATGAGACGGTGAAGATGGCTGAGCGGGTATGCGCTATAAAGCTAGGACATATAGTATCTTCCTTGATTAACACTTTCGCGACTTTAAATGGAAATATTTTTACATTTGTGATCTGCTCAAATCCGCCTTCCCCACCTTTCGCGTGTTCGTCTTTCATGTGTTTTCCTATCCCCTTTCCTTATTTCTATTTCTATGTGTGAAATAATATTTGTTCGCCGTATGGCGGGATTTCGTGTTTGAATGTACATTCAAAAAAACATACTAGTGTGTTTATCTATAAGATCTGTCTATCTATAAGATAAACACACCTTATATAAAATAAACACATATGTATAAGATAAACACACCTTATATAAGATAAACACATATGTATAAGATAAACACACTAGTATTCGAGCTTTCGGTGGTCCAAGCCATCTTTCTCAAGGAAGGAACCTGTTCCAGGAGCCAGTTCGTTTGTAATTGTAATTGTAATTTATTCATTCACCATAAGCATAGAATTATGCATGGCTTTGTCAAAACATGTTTCTTCTCTCCCTTGAGAAAGGTGGCTTGGAACACCGAAAATTCGAATACTAATGAGTTTCTTTTCTTTTTTGTATGCTTCCTTGTTTTTGTCTTTGTACGCTAGTGCTAACTTCACAGACATTATACAGCTATACGTAAATATATTGTACCGTGGATAAATTATAATTTATCCACGGTATATAATTATCAAACTTAACGGGTAGGTGATTTGATGGTCCCCGTTGGGAGTATCAAAAGTGCTGGGAGATCGAGCCCCAGTCGAGTTAACGGTCAAAGGAAGAGTCAGCAAGGAAGGTGGAACAAAGACGCCGCTGAATAAAAGTTATGGAAGGTGTGAGGGAGTACAATAGGCTGTGGCGTGTGGAAATGGTTTCCTCGCTTGCCGCCCCTCGAATGCCCGTGGACGCGCTCCGGGAACACAAGCGGACGATTGTCCCATACTCAGTTCAGCCGCACGCGGATGACCGAAATAGCATTCGGTCCGCATCCCTCCGCTCGCGTCCTTATCCGCCGGGCGCAGCTGTCTGGCCGCAACAATTTGAAAGATTCCCTTGTGCGTGAGTGGGAGAAAAATTCGAAGGGAAATCTTATCAAACGTCTTTTTATTTTCTAATAACCATGCCTGCGATTCTATCCTGATGGGACCTGGCAGAACAGTATCAGCAAAAAAAAACTTGGTTAAGTCTGCTGTGCATTTTCTTATCGCAACCTAGGGTTTCACCGCTCTGTATTATCCGTAGAATAGACCTAATGGCGCTGCCATGCATCAAAATCATATTGTCAATGGAATCAAATTCGTTTTTTCCTGTGCAAATGGAATAATCTGTAATATTTATTAGGGAGAGGCAACCGACGGCTGAGATCATTTGCAGGAGAAAAGAATGTGTATTTATTATTTTGGCGACGCTCGAAGGATTTTATTGACTCTTTAAAAAAAGGATAACTACATTAATTAGACGAGTACTCTTCGATTCGCACATTTTAGATTACTTTCAAGCAATTACACGTGGGCTAGAATTTGAAACTTTGCCGAGAATTAAGGAAATAATAATTTTAAATGGAGGAAATAGCTCAATTCTCGTTTGGATGAAGTAATATGATTATTGAAGCTGAAATTTGACGCTGCACACATTATTTCGAGGAAATTCAGTAGCAAATAATTTTTGCTACGTGATTTGACGAATTTTTGGAATTGCACGGCGACGTCAGTACATCTATTTATGAATTTGAAAACACTGGTTTCGAGAAAATCGGGGATACTAAAAACCGTAGATTTGAATTTTGCATTTCACATAAAATTATTCTTCCGACCGTTTAGTTCAAATAACATTTGGAAGTAATAATGAAACAATTCTGAGAAAAACTGAATCATCGGTAATTTTCAACCACACTTAGCTAGACAAACGCCAGCAGCTTTTCCGTTTGTCAAAAGTCTTACAGCTTTCTCAGTGTCCTTTTCCAGGAGACCATGAGGCAGTTTTTGCATGCCAATGCCAGGCCAGCTCGGCGCTGTTTCGTTGACGAATACTTAGAATCCTACCAGAATAACTGATTGACGGAAATGGTAATTACGTATCAAAGTAGAAGAATGGTCAATCCTTAAATGATGCACGAAATTTTGAAAATAAAAGCTTCTTCTATTTCTAAAAAATTGTTGACCTTAATTTAAGGTTCACCCCCACATTTAACGCGTAGCCCCTGTGGAATTGATTATTTAAAATATACACCCTGCAAGCCACCGCCAGGGTGTTTGGCAGGGGGTGAATACACACCAGAATAATTTTATCCGAACATGACCTTACAGCGATCTGACAATGTTATTCTGATCCCTTAGCGTTCTTGGAAAAAAATGGCATCTTAAATCCATCTGTTCTACACTTAATCTCTCTAATTTTACTAGCGTAATCCCCCTACCGTAGTACGATGGGGGTAATAATAATATATTTTCAACATCACTGCGAAAGAGGCGCTCTTCCAATTTTACGCAATAGCTTCAATCTGTAATTTAACCTTGAGCATCGAATACATTTGGCTCACATTCACTATCCACGACACACAATATGTGCATGCATCCTCACTCAAAGGAACTCACTCACACTCTCTCTAATTCCGAATCCACCCCAGACTCTTATCCTTTCTTGAATTCATCCCTGTGTCCTTCTTAACCATTCCCAAGACAGCGTCTTACTTCCCTCAAACTTATTCTGAAACTGCACCGGCATCTTCCACTTGTGTTCTTCCCTAACTTTCCTCCGGGTCATTTATGCATTCATTCCTTTTTCTACACATGCAAGCAACGTCCTACCTCACGTGATGAGTTTTTCCTCTTGAACTGCGATCATCCTCTAAAATACCTCTTTATCAAAGAATCTCTCACTTCTATTCACAGGGAATCACTTTTCATTCTCTCGACCACACCTGTTCTACATATTATTTCAACGCATTTGACAATCATTTTTTAAAAACTTTCCCAACATTCACCCTCGCTTCCGTTTTTCATGTAATTATTCATTCCACCTGATGCGAATTCAGCTTATCTTCAAGCATTTCAACTTTTAGTATTTTTTGATTTTGCGCTCTGGTTTTCGCTGCCACCCATTTTCCTCCCAAGTTCTATTTTTTTAAGTATCAAAGTCATCTGTTCCGAACTCACCATCAGCCCTTCTCACTGCCCTTGTATGCCCCTCACTGCCTCCACCTCTCTCTCTGCGCACACAGCGAAATCATTCATGATTGTCCAATGGTCGCCATAGAATCACCTCCACCAAGAAGTATATTTAGTATACACGCATATCAGGACGCTTATAAAAAGGTTTATTGAAATAATAAATGCAGCATTTTAACTGTCAGGTAAAATGGTTGAAATGTGTGCTTTTTCTGCTTGGTACTCACACTGAAGGGAGGAAGGTGATATTCCCCATCGGACGCATGTTAAATCGAAGGGACTTGATGCAGTGAAGTGTGTGGGTGGACATTCGTAAGGAAGGAATCGCATGAATGGCAAGGCAGCAGAAGGCGTTCACACAAATGCGAACATGAAATATTGAGATAATGCAAGAAGTAAGAAATGCGACACGAAGATGAGGTTGGCAGATCCGAGAAACGTGGAGACAGTTGCATCAAAGCTCGTCTCGGATTGATGACCCTTAATGTCGACTGAAAATGATTGACGTGAGACGGAGAGAAAAGCGGTTTCCCTGAGCTAAGGGCTTTCACTCTTTCGAATTCAATATTATTTATGTTTTTATATATATACCTTGCAAGCCACCGCTAGAGTGTGTGGCAGGGAGTGAATACACATCTGAATAATTTTACCCGAACATGACCCTACCGCGGTCAACCAATGTTATTATGATGCCTTATCGTTCGTGGAAAAAAATGGCATCTTGAACCTATCCGTTCTACACTTAAACTCTCTAATTTTATTGACATGATCTCTCCGTTTTTTTAGGCGAAGTTTCTCTGGCTGAAGAACATTGAAATAAAATTGACTCGAATAAATTCATGCATGTGTCTAGCGAATGCATGAAGTTGTGAGAGTCTGAGACTTAGCTCCTTAAAGCTACGCAGTTGGATGAATTGCCGGATTGGATCACGTGTAGCGTAAAGGAACTTGATGTGCATAACGGTGTTATGATACACTTAGTAGTGTATCCGAAATATTAGAGCAGCTAGGCTGGGAATCGCTCACGGAGTGAAGGTTAAATTACAGACTAAATCTCTTGCATACATTGGAAGGACGTCTCTTTAGCAGTGATGTTGAAAATGTATTATTACCCCCATCGTACTACGGTAAGAGAAATCATGTCCAAAAAAATAGAGAGATTAAGTGTAGAACACATAGATTTAAGATGTCACTTTTTCCACGAACGACAAGGGATCATAATAATATTGTTCGACCGCGAAAGGGTCATGTTTGGATGACATTATTCTGGTGTGTATTCATCCCCTGCCACACACCCTAGTTACGCCAGATTTACGGTAGTCAGCCAACTGAATCACCGGGGAAACAATTCATTAATTATCAAAATAATGTATTCCCAAAGAAAAATTATTAAAGCTCAGTTAAGTGAAAAATACTCTAGTAAATAAAGGAAACGCTGAAGCTAACGGTTTTCTTATTTATTAGGTTTAGTATAGAGGTCTCTTTGTCACTGATATCGGGTATATTCAAGAGTTCTGAAATGTCGTCCATCCCTCCGTTCGCCAAAAGTCATTGTAACTAATGGTGTCTTCAAGATTCCCTGCTATCACATAAATAAGCTATTGAATATTTAATTTCTGCTCGAGTTGTGCCGACGCCTGGACTGCATCAAAGAGTGTATGCCACGTGACATCAGTACTCTTGGACAATAGTGTTGTGTCTGTGTCGGGTGACACACTTCAGGTTTCCTCAAAGCTATGCGATTAAACAAGGAAATTTGTGAGTTTGCTCAAACTTCGGCATTCAAGGCATAAGAGTCAAAATTAATATATGGTGAAAATTAATAATATCCCTTTTGCCTTATATTACCGAAAATGGGCCCAGTAGTCTTAACCAGCATTGTCAAAGGACGGTGTCAAATTTTGACAAGTGAATATGGACGTAGATGTATCCATTCGTGCACAATGAAAATGGCAAAATATTGTTGATCGATAAGACATCTTGATTCCAATCAAGTCTCCCCAATGAAACGAAGACTGTTAGACAAGAAATGTCCCATCCAATTCAGGTAATTGATGGCTCCTCGGAAGTTTCTACTCTTCAACTCAAGTGGCCTCTATTAAGCGTATGCTGCTTCGACATTTAAGGATCCGTCAATATTGAATCGTGGCACGTGGGTAAATTTTTCGCCCATGTAAACAAACTGGTGGCTCAATCGCTTATGAAGAGGTCCAATAGAGGGGCAAGCATCGCCTGGTTTAAAAATAAATGTTAGATCTATGCGTGTCGGAAATACATACTTCTAAAAATATATTCATAAATTGATTCGGAGAATTCTTCGCTCGCACCATTATCTTGAGAGAAATTCGTCTTCGATGAAACCATTAAAGGCTTCTTAATTGTTCCAAGAAATCCTTTTCATTACGCAAAGTGAAATTTGCGGGAAAAGTGTGTTTCAAAAGCCCTCGCGGAAACTCCATTTGCACTCCAACGAACTGTTTCGGAACATACTTCTCCAGTCGCTAAAAAAAACAAAGCATTCAAACAAAAATTACGACAAACAGTTTCTGCAAACACTTTGGTGAAATGTACTTGGCGGCGTTCTCTTCGTGTGCGATGTGTCAAGGAATAAAAGGCATAACATACGTTAGCCGGTAGATTACCTAATAATAAATCGTACATATCGACGCACTCTTAGTTGCCGAAATTTGAAGATCTACGTGTATATACAGGGTGAGTCAGAATGGACTCCATGATTTGACGGGTGAATTTAAAAAAAAACTTATCAAGATAATTAGATAATTAAAAAAGGTTTTTATTTCTGAAAACAACTTCCACTGCCATTTTTTTCCTTTAGGTTTTGAAAATTATTTCATCCAAGTGAATTCCTTGGTGAGCGATGCACATGTTGAGTCGTTCAAAAAAGTTTTCGAAAACTCTTCTCAGCATATCTTGCGTTATTCCAGCGATGACATCAGTAAATGCCTCCTCAAGAGCTTCCGAGGTCCTTGGTCGAACATTGTAAACCTCAACTTTGAGATACCCTCAAAGAATAAAAATCACATGGGCTTAACTCCTGGGAGCGAGGGGGCCATGGAACATCCCCTTGTAAGGAGATCAGGTGGCCAGGGATATCGTTCTTGCAGAATTTGTCATGAATGACGGGCGGTATGAGCCATGGCACGATCCTATTGAAACCAAAAGGTTTCTGTGTCATATTCCTCACCATACTCATCAATCTCGGGAAGTAAAAAGTTCTCCAATATCTCACAATAGCGCACAGAGCTCACAGTAGCAATTGAACCTCGATATTCCAAAAAGTAAGACCTAATAATGCCTATGGAGGACACAGCGCACCAAATTGTCACTTAGGGGCTATGAAGAGGTGTTGGGTGAAATTCGCGAGGGCTTTCATTGGCCCAGTAATTAAAATTTTGCCTATTTACTGAGTCAGAGAAGTGAAAATGCGCTTCATCGCTAGACCACAGCACTCTCTGTGTCGACACCACACTATTATTGCCCTTAAAGAACGTTTACACGACAAAACCTCGATGCTCACCAGAACACTACAAGATAACTATAAAAATACGAACGCCACTACTCTAACTCCGCTAATTTACCTGCGCGCTCTTCAGTGATTTTTTGAAACTAGTGAGTCCATTCTGCTCCACTCTGTTTTTATTGTATGCAATATATTGGCCATATTTCACACAAAATATATATGCGCACCAAATTCACCATTACCATAGACTCACCAGAAGTTTGACTCTTAGCAGTGATCCAACTTTTCCTTTCACGTTACCGAAACTTTTTCGGATTCTAGGTTTCATTATCTCGTACATGTATTTTGTCCTCCGGCTTTTCGATGTCAATGCTGTACGCACACATCCTCATGAAGTGTGAGGAAAAAACCGGACCTAGTCCCATCAATTATAATAATTATAATATATTAATATATTATATATATATATTAATAATATAATTATATTAATATATATTAATTATATATATTAATATAATAATTATTAATATAATATTCTCATATCATCATGTAGAATACTTTTTTACGTAAGTAACAACATACTATATCTATATCTTGAAAACTATAGCTGATAGGAAAAAACTAGTGTCATAATTGGATTCAGCACCCCAATTGTTCTTTAAATCAACATTAAAAGCTCCGGCACCAAAACCACTGTTGGCCTGTGTTATCACTTTTTGTTTTGATCAAAAAGGAAATCGTGAGTCCTATAAACTAACCCAGGCAGTAGTCACACGAACGATTATGTGGGTGGGCGCGCCCAAGATGAGAACCACGAAACGTCTTGCAGAAACGAAATCCCACAGAAAGTCGAAAGTTTTCGATAATGGGCAAAACATCTGGAAGTATGAAAAACAAACATCTTGTTACCTTCAAATCTTGTGCTCAAACTTCATACTTCATTACGCTAATCCTTCAATCTCCTCGTACTTCTCATAACGGAAATAAATATACGAACTTACTAAAATTCCTTACTAACCTCGTACTTACTAAAATTCCTTAATTACACATTTTATATTAATCCAAACCCACTCTCATCATCTTAAAAGTTAGTCTGACGGATGATGTTTGAAGTCAAGTCATAAAAAACAGTAATCAACCCGAAGGTTGGTTTGAAACTATATACGGCGAGTGAAACACAAAAGTGATTCCTTTTCTTCTTCCAATCCTGCCCTTTACCAGGAAGATCTGGTACCCAAATGATTACATAGCTTGGCTAAAGCTCTGTGTACTCAAGTGTCGCTCAGAATCGAAGCCGGGCCCTGAGGCCAGCACCCCGGGGCTCTCTCCACTAGATTATCACGCTGGATAGACTTAGTACTAATTCAAAATTCAAACAACCTGGGTATGGAAGTCATTTCCAAACCCTTTTTCGATCAGAGGTTTCCGTGGAAGTTAGGACCCCAGAATATAACATAGTGTAACAATTTTTGAAAATATAGCGGATCTTCGTAGAATACATTTAATAGAATATTGCAATAATTTCTTCATAGAATATATTTAATCGAACTCCTTTGTGAACACTTACTCCTATGGAACCATCTGTCGAATACTTCAAACAGAACGATTAGCTTGCCGGGATTGGCCTGTCATTCGACGCAAAGCTGTGTGTAGCACGAGTGAAAATACGGCGTAAACAAAAATTGTCACTAAAACTCGAGTCTGGACACTCTGCTTGTGATTTCAAGAGTCTCTCGCAGACCAGATGATAAACGACAGACTTCTAAGTTACACTATATACATGTATGTATCTATTTATGGGGGAGGACAACCGTAATTGGGGTGACAATAATCAAATATGACGTAAAACGATAATGGCAAAAAGATTGAGCAGGTATATAAAACAAGCGAAGAGAAATGTAAGGATAATACCCGGATATTCCCACCAATTTAGACAGATTTAGATGCCTTTAATTCCCAACAATTTAGACAGATTTAGATGTTTATAATTCAGTAAATTACGATACTTTAAATTTTATCAGTCAAGAGAGGAGTCCTGCAAATACTCCCCGAATATTGATTAATTTTGACAGAGAATGCAAAATAATGAGCCAATATGTGACTCATATCTTAAGTTTACGCGAAAAATTCAATATTAAACACCACGTATTTGCATTAATAAAAAAACCAGTGTGTAAATAAAGCTGGAATTGAGTCATAGAAACTGCTGGGAACATTTTACCTTAAATTGAAGTAGTCCAAATTTGAAGTAGTCAGATACGAATTGGTCAAACACTTACGGAAACGTGATCAATAAGTGGGATTTCTAAGTATGGCAACTACTATCAATAAATACGTGCAATAGAGTGATACGTGGGTGGCAACCATTGCCGATGACCCTTTCTGGTCAGTAAGATGAGGCGGACAGCTAGTTCTAATGTGATAGGCAATTGACGAAAGTGCAGGAAAGCACATTTGGACGCCTAAACATCGACAGATACCTAAAACAGACAAGCAGTCTTTCGGTCATAAGCGGAAACTCGATAAGAGGGGTGGTGGAGGATGTTGCGCGTGAGATTTGTTCCCGAATCTTGGCGAAAATACTCCGGAATCTTCCAAAGCCCAGCATCGTAAGGGGGGCAGAAGTCAGCCTGCTTGCGCCCTCTAGCACACCCCATACCCGCCTCGTATCGGTTCTGGATAAGCAATATCTTCGTGCTGAAGTCATTACTCATCAAAAACTAATTTATTGATCTTTTTTCCAGTTATTTTTCATTTCAAGTGCCGTGATTGTGTCTGTTTCATTGGATGAGAGTTGCACAGGTTATTAAAAAAGGGTATATTCCCACGCTAAGTCTTTTAATGTTCGCCGAATCGGTGGACGGTCTACGAAGTGCATTTTCCTCTATGACCAACAGTCTATTATGTGCGTGGGTCCTTAAAATAAGACATGGTGGAAATAAAACTAATGATCGTGCTCGTTCTTTTCGTGTAGTAGTATTAGTGCGTTCATTCAGAGCAACAAATGCGACTGAATCACGAGAAGAGTATGAGAAGTCATCCCCACCCTATTGACTCCTAGGGTCATCTGGTGTTTCGCTGGAAAAGAAGGCGCATGAGTCACCAAGTTGTTAAAATATTTCACGTGTCCTCACAACATCGCTGCCATCCGACCAAGAGTCAACTACCAATTGCCCCGACTGTTGGAACATGACTCAAAGAGTTTCATTCTTGAGGGACCATGCATGGCTTTCATGCGTTCAATTGTAATTTGCGGAGTGGAAAGAGGAGAAATCAATTTATAGCATGTGTTTATGTTTGTCCCCCATGAAAATAAACCTTTCCTTAACACTTTGAAAGCTTCCATTCATTATTCTATTTCGATCAGGTTCGTACATTATGACGAATAATATATCTTTTTAGAAATTTTTCCTGACATAGTTTCACATTTGTCCTTTCTAATTTTTAACTTCAACATGCACAAGAAGGATTAAATGTTTCAATTTTATGCTTCCAGTATTTTGAAGGGAGTAGGGGTAGAAGTAGATTGAAGGGATAGGAATACTTATCTGCCGTGTGTGTATGTATCAGAGTGCTCAGGTACGAGTGGCGGATGGGGAATGTTATGAGTAAGTCTCGGCCGTCCATGATAACCGGCGCTGTTCAACGTATATGAGGAGGAAATGGTAAAAGAAGCATGGGAAGAACTGGAGATTAGAATGAAATTTGGTGGGGAATTCATAAAATAAGTTAGGTTAGAAGTTAGGTTATCAAGCTTTAGTTATTCATTCAGCCCAGGAGTTGCAAACTATGCTGAGTGCATTGGAAGGTCAGTGTGATAGTTTATGGGATGAGATTTGAAGTAAATAAAACCAAGATTATGCAGTTTTCCAGAATGAGAAAGGCTAAGCTAAACCTTAAAAAAGGAGGGCAAAAACTAGAGCATATGGAAGGGTTAACGTATCTCGGAAGTGTTTTGTACCAAAATGATAAGGAGAAGAATTACGTTAGGCAAAGCTGCTTTCACAAGGGGGAGGGCAATTTGTGTACCGGGACTTTGAATAAGGATAAAAAGAGACGTTTCAAGCGTGACATGGTGGAATATCATGATTAATTATAATTGGCAATTTTAATTATAAATTGAAAAAGGATGTTACGAAAAGACTCGTCAAACGTTTTGTACGGCGCGAAAACATGGTCGTTGAGGCAGGGTGGCAGGCGGAGGCTGGAGGCTTTTGAAATATGGGTGCAAGGATGGAAAAGATGAAATGGACATAAAGGAAAACAAACGAGGAAGTGCCACGCATGATGAGGGCAGAGGATATTATTGGGATAAATTAAAAGGAAGCAGAAAAGATGTACGTAAGCAGAGAATTTGGTTTGGAAATGGGATGCTGAAGATTGTGATAGAGAGTAGGCAAACGGGGAAAGGGGAGAAAAAGGTAGGATACGCATGTTACCTTTTTTATTGTATTACACGTTACCCTGCAAGCCACCGCTATGGTGTGTGGCAGGGGGTGATTCCACAGACCCAAATTACTTTTTCTCCTTTGCACGATCGGGTAACGCTATTTTGACCCTTTATCGTTCCTGAGAAAAATGACATCTAAAATCTTACTGTTACACAAATATTCTCTCTAATTTCATTGACATGATTTCTCCTTCCGTAGTACGATGGTAATAATAAATACATTTTCAACATCACTGCTAAAAAAACGCCCTTCCAATTTATACAAGAGCTTCAATATGCAATTTGGCCTTCGCTACGTCAGTGAATACAACCAGGACGTTTTTGCCTGTTTTGTAGATTTCGAAAAAGCGTTTGATAGAGTGAATTGGGAAAAATTAAGCTTATCGCTGAAGCAGGAGGATAGACGTAGATTGGAGGCTTTTGAAATGTGGGTGTGGAGAAGAATGAAGAAGGTGAAATGGACCGAAAGGAAAACAAATGAGGAAGTACTAGAGATGGTGGGTGAGGAGAGGGGTTTGTTGAGAGAAATCCTATGGAGGCAGGAAAAATGGATGAAAGGCGTATTGAGCGGTAGTGGAATGTTGAAGAGGGTAATAGAGGGGAGAATGTTGGGCAAGCGAGGTAAGGGCAGGAACAGGATAGGGATGTTGGACGGGATGAAGGGAGGAAAGAAGTACACCGAGATGAAGAGGGATCTGATATAGATTAGTTTGCTAGGTGGGGAGTCACAAAATGTTTATTTGATAGTTGTGTCCATCCAAAAACCTACCTTAAACGGTAGATTACCTAATAATAAACGTGAGTGATTCCCAGCCTACCACTCTAATATTAGGGATACGTTACTAAGTTTATCATAGCAAAGTTTTACAAATCTAATTCCTCTAAGCTGCACGCAATCAATTCTGTAATCAATCCGAATTCGTGAGGATCCCATATTCTAAATGAAACCTAACCAACGACAGATAACATTTCCCTTTGAGCTCTTCATCACATATACCTAGTACTCTTCAAATATTTCCTAATTTTTCGTTAGCTTGTCCACATATTCCCCGTATGTGTTTCACCCTTGAGAAATGGTGAGTGAGGTTAACGCCTAGGTACTTAATTGAGTCTATACATTCCATTTCGGCGTTCCCGATGTAGTAGGCGTTCGGGAGGGAAATGCTCTTTTCCCAAGAATTTATCACTAAGCACTTTGTTAAGTTTATTTCAAATAGCCAATTGTTGCACCAGCGTTGTATAGCATTAAGGTCATCTGCTAAAGACACTTGATCGTAAAAATTACGAAAATGTCTTAAAACCAATGCATCGTCAGCATATTAACCTATCTTACTACATATAAACCACGAAGTCAATGCTATTAACTTAATGAACAAATAGAGAGATCCGATAATGGTTTCCTGCGGAACACCTGACGTAACTTCTACTGTATTTGAGCTCACCCTAACTATCATTACTCTTTGTACCCGACCATTCCATAACTCCTTATTCAATATTTCGAATATTTTTATCTATGTCATATGCTTCTAGCTTTGTGAGTACTTTAATATGGGATACTTTGTGGAAGGTTTTCCTTAAATGTAAAAAAACCGCGTCCACTGGAATGTTGCTCTCTCCCATAATAAGCATATCATGGACAAAAAGCGCAAGTTGTATCTCGCAGGATTTACTTTTTTGGACCGTTCTGATTTTGTTTATAACTCCTCATTATCGAGGTATCTCACGATCGAACTAGCCACTATATGTTCCATAACCTTGCACGAACAGGGTGTGAGGGAAATAGACCTGTAATTCAAGAATTTTTCTCGGGTTTCCCACCGGGTCAGGTTGATGAAGTGCACCGACGTTTCGAAGGCTGACTCCGTCTTCGTCTTCGAAACGCCGGTGCACTTCATTAACCTGACCCGGTGGGAAACCCGAGAAAAATTCTTGAATACCATACGCCGGGAAAACCTGAGATCCTTCAGACCTGTAATTGCTCGGTTACTCCTTTTCTCCGTTTTTAAATATTAGGAATAAATGAATTCACCCGGAATCAGTTCCTGGACGTGGCCGAAAATTTGTACCTAATGAATACCAGATTTGAGATGATTTAGTCAACACTAAGGCTTATCAATAATTGAGGTTCTCTTTGGTAAATAAAAACCTATAAGGTTAATTTAAAATTAGGTGTATATTCCAGAATTCCTGGAACATCCATAAAATTTGTCTCTTTTGGTGACCTCTCCAGACAAAATATTCTTTTTAAAAGCCGAAGTCTTTTCTAACCTTTTTATGCTCAATCATCTCCCAAAGCCAAAGAAATAATTTTCAAAGGTTACACATCTGCTTTTGAAAGAACATCCGGAAAGAAAAATTCAATCGACAATCATGAAATTACATTTCATCTTTTCTTAATGAATTAAAGGATTTATCTGATGAAGTTTTCACTCTGAATAATATAAGTCAATTTCTTATTTAAATTTGAGATTAATTTTCCGAATCAGATCAAAAGAAATGTTGAAAAATAAACAGTTCTTAATTACACAAAAGTTCTGCGGTTGGCACCAAGATCTCTTTCGCCCACACCTTCACCTTTCAAAAAAATAATAAGCCATCAATCCGAAAGTTGGTTTAATAAGGCTCGTCCCTTCGATCCATTTTGTAAAAACACAGAGGCTATGGGAGGTTTATACTTAACGATATGAACTCTAAGTTAAAACCCAATAACATTTCAGACAAATAAATTTATAATGAAATTTTAAGTTGTTCCCCAAGTTAATTAAATACAAATATTCTGGCCATCACAAAAAAATAGTGTAAAAAGAATTAACAACGAGCACCCATTTTCAATGGAAAAAATGATCATAATGGTAGTTGACAAGTACATTTTTCTAAATACTGTTTAAATAACGTACATAGCTGAAGTTGAAGTCTCATGCTCTCTCCTTATGCCTCATAATATTCTTACAGATACCCATTTCATCTGGCGAATTAACATTAAACGTATCAAGTTATGCGTTTAGGTTTTTCTACTCAAGTAAACGTTTCGCTACAAAGTTACCTTAAAGGTAAATGACCAAGTTGAGAATCACTTGAGGACTTTCCAACTTAACGAATTAACGTTTAAAGCGTTACTACTCAACTCAGGCAATGGTCACCCTAAGTTCGTTTCCGAAGTATACCCTTTTTACCATTTGAATTATTATAAAGATAATCAAGTTCTTCGTTCCTCACCGGAGTCTGCATAACATGTGGAGTAGAGTTCCAAGTTATTTCTCAAGTACACAGGATATAATTTTTTTTAAAAAGAGCAATTCCCACCCGAACGCCTACTGCATTAGGAATACTGAAATGGAATGTGTAGGCCCAATTAAATACCTAGGAATGACCCTCACTCACGATCTCTCTTGGGTGAAACACAAATGGGGAATAGGTGGACAAGCTAACAAAATTTTAGGTTTTATAAAAAAAGTGTTGGGTAAATGTGATAAAAAGACGAAAGAGAAATGTTATCTGTTGTTGGTTAGGTTTCATTTAGATGTGCTGCAAGTATATGGGATCGTCACCAATGCGGAATGATTACCGAATTGGATCGCGTAGAGGAACTAGATTTGTAAAACGTTATTATGATCAACTTAGTAGCGTATTCACAATATTAGTGCAGCTAGGCTGGGAATCGCTCACCGAGTGAAGGTTAATTTTCAGATTAAATATTTTGCATGAATTGGAAGGGCGTCTTTTCAGCAGTGATGTTGAAGATGTATTTATTACCCCCATTGTACTACAGTAGGAGTGATAATGTCAACAAAATTAGAGAGATTAAGTGTAGAACAGATAGAGTTAAGGTGTCATTTTTTCCACGAATGATAAGGGACCATAATAACATTGTCCGACCGCGGTAGGGTCATGTTTGGGTACAATTATTCTGGTGTGTATTTACCACCTGCCACACACCCTAGCGGAGGTTTGCAGGGTATACATAAATAAATAACGTAAGTAGTTTGAAGAGCTGATTTAATTTTCTTCTACCGTTGTGCTATCGCATTGTTTGTGGAAAATATCAATACATTTATTGTTGGCTCTGCATTCAATTTTTTGTAATTTATCCTCGCGTAAATTTACGAGTAGTCCGGACTTATTACCCATGGTGCAAGCATTACACTCGTGCTAATTTTGTTTTCCTTGCCGGTTGATAATTGTTTGCAATCATTGTGTATGGACGTCGTCCAACTGTTTCTGCTTTGAGCGGTGCCATAGGACGTACGTTTATACTTTTGAAACGAGGAAATTATAATAAATTTCACACGTCTTCTCTTTGCATTTTGCTTAATACTCAATTTTAGCATATTTTCTCATGGTAGAAGATATTCGAAATGTATTAAAATACATACTGTTCCTTCGCCTAATTTTTTCCCACCGATTCTGGGTTAGACAAAGTGAAAAAGGCCCATCGAAAGTTATTTCACGAAAGTTACCCCATTTAATAATTTTTTCCAATAATTTTCCTTTCTTTATGCCCTTTCGCCCCTATCAAATTGTTTCATGCACGCTCCTCTGCTCCCGAGGCCTTTAATACTTCGCTTCTTCGCCCAGATTCACCCAAGACTTTCTTGGTCTGCCACTTCTACTCTTATCGCCGATAGCTTTTTAGTGATTCGACCCTATTAAACCCGCTCAATATAACGAAGTCAGAATAGTGCAATTTCTTCCATTCTTATATATAAAAAATATTCTTTCAATTACTCATCCCTCATTCTTTCTCATTCGCTGTTACAGGAAATATTCCTCGAGTAGCTCATACTAGCTGTATTGATTCGACATTTGTGCTTCTCCTTGCATGCTGTTTTACTTCCCTGCTTAAAAAAAGTGGGAAGGGCAAACTTTTATGCGCTATTGTTTTTAATCACTTTCAATTGCTTATATTACAGCTCTCATATTTCCGACAAATTTGCTGCCAGCATTGAACAACATTTAACCTCTTAATCATCCTAAAACCTTCTGCCAAAATACAAAAAATCTTCTTCCACTTGATTTGAAATTAGGTCAAGATAATCGGAAATAACATTTATCGTTAAATGTTTCCACCTCTAATAATTTCCTCAGCCAGTTTGATAAGATCAGGATTTCTTATTATTGTTAGTATTTATTTTTTATCATAATACAGTGGTTCGCGGCAGTCCAGGGGGTAGAGCGTTTGACTACTGACCGGAGGGTCCCGGGTTCGATTCCCGGGCAAAGCTGCCAGCTCCACCCAAGCTAGTTGATTTTTCGGGTACCAGATACCAGGTACCTGGGAAACCATAACCGGCACAGGGAAAGGGCTCCCCTACCTTGATGTGTGAATATTCACACGCCGTCGGGGTTAGTACATGGGTGAGCTCTACCATCACCTACTAAACCGACCTTCGGGTTGAATACTGTGTTTATGGTTTTTATTATAAAACAACAGTGGGTCGCGTTGGTCCAGGGGGTAGAGCGTTGGACTACTGGCCGGATGGTCCCGGGTTCGATTCCCTGGAAAGCCACTCTGGGCACCTGCAGCTCCACCCGAACTGTGTGATTTTTCGGGTACCAGATCTTTCTATAATCTAGCACTCTGCAAACTATCGCTATGGCGCATGGCAGGTTGTGACCATACGCCAACTGCTTATGACCCAGAATACTTTTCCCACCTAGCGCGGTCGGATAACGTAAAGTTCCTAATTCGTTACATTCTTAATACAGTTCAGAATACAGGGTGCGTTCCGAAGCTGTTGGAATTATATTTCCCGCACCTCTCCTAGTGGTCGGAGTGGGATCGAACCAGTTGGAGTAGGTGCTCAAGAGTGGTCCTTAAGGAGTTTGTTCTTCAAGAGCCGACAGTTAATGCTGCCTACTACGTGGATGTGCTGGAAAGACTCCGAAAAAGGGTCATCAGGACGAGAAAAGACATCCGCTACCTGGCATCTCCATCACGACAACGTGCCTTGCAACAACGCCCTTCGAGTTCGCGAGTTCCTGGCCAAACACCAGGTGCCAACGCTGCCCCACCCGCCAAATAGTCCTGACGTCGGCCCAGCAGACTTCCTTTTGTTCTCTCGGATTAAGGCAACCCTGGAAGGAAACCGTTATTCGTTCATAGAAGAGATCCAATCAGCCTTGACGAAGACCTTGCGAGAGGTCCGCGAAGACCCCTTCTAGGACGCGTAACCGGTCATGGCAGAGTCGCTGAAAAAAATGTGTAGAGACCCAAGGACAGAACTTTGAAGAATTTCAAATGCTTGTGCGAATCTTTTCAATTCATTACTTTGAAAAAATAATTGCATTACTTTCGGAACGCACACTGTATACTTTGAATGTACACCTCACGTTATAAGAAATATGTCAACAGATACGCCTTCGTATATGCACCGGAAAATTTAATCCCACACATGCATGAAATACAATCGGTGAAAAACAATTCGTGTGAGGAGCATCGGGAGTTGCCCACCTGCATCGCTTACACTCATCGACGCTAACGCTCGCCTTCAGGTGAACGGTTGATGCCGTATTGCAACACGAATCGAACGCTACTATTCACGATAGTCGGCCGTCTATTCAATAATCGTCTGGTTACTCACTCGTTCGTTGGATCGGGCCTACCGCCAGCATCGGAACGACGGAAGTTGAAACTTGATCGACTCCCATTGCCGGCGGCAAACCAGCCGCGATTTAATCGCTCGCTCTCATTGAAACGCACCGAGAGTTACGAGTAGTCTCCCCGCGTTCCGAGCAAACAATCAGCAGAAATTAGCGACGGAATCGCTACATGCGAAGTAGACACGAGGCGCGGTAGTCTAGTTTCGCTTATTTGGAGGTGGATAACAAACAACAGTGGCTATGGACCACTCCGTTCGTCTTCTTCGCGAATTCTCCGTTGCCCACGGGTGGGTGGGGACCTTCTCCAAAACTCTAGCCTAGGATATCTGAGATAATAAGCGGCCTTGAGCCCCTCTGCTCCCGGCGCAAGACTTGAGGCACGTCCTCACTTCGCCAGTGATGGAGAGAGGGAGGGAGTCCTTGAAGGTCAGAGGGAGGCAGCTGGTTGCGCAAGGGAGCCGCCGATCCTCCTAAGGGCCATCTTCGACGAGGAGGACGTCGGCGGAGGTCTTTGCCTCGCGCATATCGCAACCGACTCTCGGGAGGCCATGGTTACATCGCTAATGGGAGTAAAAGTGCGGGGGGGGGGGAGGACGAGGCGTGGGGGTAGGGGGGCGTCTGACAATAAGCGAGGTGCCGGAATAACGGGAAAATGTTTACAATCCCGGGGAGCTGAGCGAGGAACGGCGGGAATGAAAAACAAAAGCTTCGCTTTGCTGTGTTGAGAGTTTTCCTTCGCTCCTCGGAAGAAGTGATGGCGCCGTGCAAATAATGATTCGGAGCATTTATAAAACGTCTCGCAGACAGGCACTTATAATCTTTACAAAATCGCATTCCTCCCCACATTATCGTGTGGAAGCGAAACTTTTGGGTTCATGTCAGGATACGCATAAATGTCCAGTGAATAATAGAGTGTGGGAAGTGACTGGATTATTAAAAAAAACAGTCGATTTGATTCGCCGGTAGTATATAAGTGCGCAATAAGTGTATTATATTGGTTTTGTCTCAAAAAAAGATGGAAGTTAACATGTGAGAAAAGAGAGAATGACTTCAGAATAAGAAGTTTCGCGAGAAAAGGATGGGAAAATATGATCGTAGAGATCCTCGGTCCTTAAATTATCACAGGTATAGGCACTATGCACGTTCTGATTCGTTTCCACGTAATATCAATGTTCCTCAAGCAAACATTTACCTAAACATAATAGGATAAAAAATTTTCGTTAACCTTTCTATTAATACAAAAATTACTTGGGATGATTTTATAGTATTAGAACGATTGCATTATTGGAACTTTTAATATATTGCATTAATTAGAAGGACGTCTCTATAACAGTGATGCTTAAAATGTATTATTAGCCTCAATTGTTCTACGGTAGGAGAGATCATGTCAATAAAATTAGATAGACTATGTGTAGGACCAATAGTTTTAAGATGCCATTTTTTCCACGAACGATGAGGGATAAGAATAACGTTGACCGACCGCGGCAGGGGTAAAAATATTCGGGTCGGAACTAGTGTGGGCTACATACACCCCCAGCCACAGACTCAAGCGGTGGCTTGCAGGGTACTAAAATATTTGAAAAATATCTAAATAAATATCTAACACACAGGAAACTGGCATTTAACATGCATTAAATTGTAGGAATACAATTACTATTCAGTTACAATTATGCAGACAATATGCCTGTAGAATAATCATCCCACATGTGTGACTGGTATCCTAACACCCTCCGCCACACGCCCTTGTAGCGAATTTCGGTGTAATCCCCTCTCTTAAGGTTAGATAGACACATGTCACTCACATCTCATAGTGCCTGTGCCTCAACTTATCATGATCTACATTATTTGAATTATTTCACGAATTGTAATTGTAATTAATAAAAACTAAACTTCTTATTTTGCATGCCTGATGTCGAGTCACCCCCGCCACAAGCCCTATGGGTGGCTTTCAGGGTACCTTGTAGATGTAGAAGTGCAAGAAACATAAAAATCACCAGGAATCAAAAAAACATGGCATAGGCAATGTATAAATGTTACAGAGGAGAGTGGCATGCGAGAACATGGCAATATGAACGAAATCAGAAAAAGGGTCTGAGTTACTTGAATTAGCGTAAAATGAGACTTTGCTTTAACCAAACGGGATTGGGGCGATGAGTGGATAATGGTATCGTAGTTCGCAATCACGGTCCTTGCATTACAGCTTCAAGAATTCAGAAAAATGAAATTATGGTATTTGAGAAATCGCGTTTTTTGAGTTTCGTAGGAAGATATAAAAAGGGCGAAATCGGATTCATAAGTCATCGCGATGGCAGCTTAGAAATGAGGAAAATACACATCTCAAGCATTTTCATATTAAACAGGAAAATTTACTACCCAGGGTGCGAGAAATTCACACGAAATATTGTGCGTATTGGATTCGTTTCTAAACACTCAAATTAACCTTTGGGTTGAAGTCTGTGATTGCATTGCGTTTTGGTTTTCGATGTTCCAACGGAAATGTTATAACGTAGCATCAAGCCTAATTGACTAAAGGAAAAGGAAAAGCACAGTATCCAACAACGGGATCCAAAACGGGTCCTTTCAGTTGGTAATGCTAATGCGTAGCTGACCTGATCACTACGATCAGCTGGAAAATTAAACATTGAATGAGGAAAAGGCTCCTAATCGATATGGTAGAAATTTTGCATATTGTAACAGAAAATTAATCTTCCAGTACACGAGTCATTAGATTATGCACGTCCAATTTTCAAAACTTCCTTATCCTTCCTCCTCAGGACTTGAAAAAATTGTGACAGTACGTCGTATACAGGTAGTGAAAAATAATTTAAAAATTCGTAAAACTTCTACTTTATGTGTCTAACCTCGTATAACGTAAAATGAGGCAGTTTTAACTTTGCTTACCCCATAAGGGAACGGAATGTACGTATACTAGTATATCTACCTTTAACCATCATTTCTTAATATATATTCACCACCCCCCAAAACATGATGCTATGTGAAGTTAATGAAAAACTTAAAACTTAGGAGAGCAAGTCTTTCCTGTTGCATATCTAGGTATAGATATTCTTTAGTAGTACATCCTGTAGGCTTTTTCGACTTCACTTCTTAAAGACTATATTGAAGGCATTCGTCCCAAAAGTACAATTCCGACTCTCTTTCAAGCAAGACAAATCAATTATAAATTGGAGCGCATTAACTGAAATGCTTGGGACCGATTAATTTTGGAATAAGTTGTGTTCTTTTGATGAAAGCAAGACGAAATGAAATAAGAATCAATCCGTCCCCGATAAAATTTCCGTATCACAACGTCTCTTTTCAGGTCTTATTCGTAATCCAAATTTAATGAGGGTTGGTTTTGTATTACATTAATTTTGTTCGCTCAATTTTACAACTCAGGGGATGGCCTATGAGCGGTTGCAATTATATGTCGTCAAACTTTTGAAATTTGCAGTTCAATACTATATAATTCATGTTTACATTGTGGTGCTTATGAAATTAATTTCCACCCACAAGCTACGTGGTGCGGAATTCAGTGAGATTTTATCGAATCTAAAGAATCATACTACCTTGAACAAAAAGTTCCCGGAATAACCACCGTGTGGCGCTCCCATCGTTCCGATTTGAGTTCTGTTTTTTTTTTTGTTAAATTGGTACATCTGTTGTTGATATTCCCTTTAAATCTTAGTGTCATAACTTGACATTTGCAAAAGTTACGTAGCCAAGAGTACATCTATCTCTGTGTGTGTTGGCGATTTTTTACAACTGCAGAAATGGATTTAAATTTGCAACAACGAACTTGTATTAAATTTTGCGTAAAAAACGGATTTAGTGGCGCACGGACGTTGGAAATGTTGGAAAAGTGTTTCGGCAACGATTCTCTAAAAAAACGGTCGTTTACCAGTGGCACGAGCGGTTCAGAAGTGGTCGTGAGTCAATCGAAGATGATGAACGCAGTGGCAGACCATCGACATCGAAAGTCGGTGAAAAAATTGATAAAGTAAAAGAAATGTTGGTCAATAACCGCAAATTAACCATCAGAGAAATAGCGGAGGACTTGAACATTGCCTATGGATCCGCCCAAGACATTGTGGTTAATGATTTGGGTTTCCGTCGTGTAGCAGCAAAGTTGGTGCCAAAAGACCTCAATTTCATGCAAAAAAGAGACCGTGTTGACGTCGCAAAAGACATGATTTGCGAGGCTGAATCCGATCCCACATTCATCAAAAGGATCATTACTGGAGACGAGACGTGGGTTTATGAGTACGACACGCAATCCAGACATCAGGCAAGTGAATGGCGTTCACCAAATGTGCCGAGACCAAAAAAACCACGTCGTTTTCAGTCAAAAAAGAAGGCGATGCTGACGGTTTTCATGGATTACAAAGGTGTAGTGCATCATGAATTTTTGCCAGAAGGCCAGACAGCAAACAAAGAGTATTATTTGGGCGTTATGAGACGTTTGCGTGAAGCAATTCGCCGAAAGAGACCAGAAATCGTCGCACAGTGCGTCGAGACCGTCGCACAGTGCTATCATTATTCGTAATTTTTTGACGAAAAATGCAACAAATACCATCCAACAGCCACCGAATTCACCTGATTTGGCTCCCTGTGACTTCTTTCTGTTCAATCGAGTTAAAAAACCATTACGGGGAACGCGTTTTAGCAGCCGAGAGGAAGTAATGGAAAAATCGCAGGAAGCACTGATGGACATACCGAAAACCGAATATAAAAAATGTTTCGAGGATTGGATCAAGCGCTGGCATAAGTGTGTTGCAGTCGATGGGGATTACTTTGACGGGGACAATATAGATTTAGATGAATAAACTTGTATTTTTAATTTTCTGAATAAATTCCGGGAACTTTTTGATCAAGGTAGTATGTGACATCAGTTTTCGTGATTCCGATATTTTAGGGATGACTTTTTATTCCTCCAATATTAAACCTAAATGGTTTCCTTCCGAATGAAAGGAAGTTTGACACAACTACTTCTGCGGTGCCTTTGAACCGAAATCAACCGGTCCTTGACAATACATAGTAGCTTAAATCCTCTTTTCCTGACACTCATGAACCAGTTACCTCAACCCCGCATGAAGCTAAAGAAGCTATACGCAAAAATTGCCCATAATTTACTGCACACAAAAGACGTTTATTCGGGCTGAAACTTTCATTTTGCAACAAACATAGGCGTGTGGTGGCCATTAGTGCGTCATTTACAAGTAAGTACATACGTGTATCATCTGACCACAGAGCAATGTAAGAAGCACGTCCTCAAAGTGACTCAGCTGAGAGACTCATATACGCACTTTGCAACCACTCAGACAAAACTAAAAACATATTTAATCAGTTTTTTTAACTAACACATTAGTTTAGGGGAACATTTTCTCAATTAATGAAAGCATTCAACTCATGCTCGCCATCCCTCGCCGAGCGTATCAGAATTTTATATCATGGTCATTATCACGCCGTCGTCGCCCGAACCATTTCATCGGAAAAAAAATCTTCCATTAAGAGGGGTCATCTGAATTTACACCGCGATGAACGGCGAGCTCGTTTTTACGATTCTTCGATCGCCAAATTCTGCGCCGAGTTTGCATAGACGCGAATGCGAGCGCCCGGAATTGCGAGGTCTCCCCAACCCCGATCGGAATAGGCCCCGGATAATTTCGCCCAAAAACGCATTCCTTCCGCCCTCCTCCCTCCCCGTCCCTATAGGTAGCCGTATTAATCCGAGAGCATAACGCAAAGTGAACGCGCGCGATTCGCGAATATTTTTTTTATTTAACGATTCCGACAGAAAGCATTTTATGGCTTGGATATGTGTCGAGGGGAAGGCGGATCGTACGGGGCTCACGAGCGGCTCTCAACGTCCTTAAAGAGGCAACAAATGTTCTCTCTCCCACTCAACCCCGCCCCTCAAATACTACACGAACTCTCGAGAGAATACCCGCCCCGCCCCCCCTCTTCTATTGCAGTTCCTGTGTTGAAACGGCTTCGGGTCAAAACTTCCAATAGGCACTAAAAACTTCATAAAACTTTACGATCGTCGCGGAATGACTCCAATAAAAATTCAGTATCTCAATTACCACGTCGCTACGGTAACAATCCAAACCCGAAAGAAAAAATAAAGAAAAAATTAAATTAAAGAATGCTCACCTCCGCTTCCCACACACACACACACCAACAAGTAGCCTACGTCACGAAGATCCCTTGCCCTGGAAGTATGCTAATTCTGTTTTTTTTTTCCAAACCGGTAGAGGTTAGTTTCTTGGGTTCCTCGTCGTCCCCTCCCCCCCCGAGTTCCTTATCGCAGGACGATGCGTGGCCGATGCGGGGGCAGGGGAAGTGGGAGAGGCGAGTAAGAGATGACGATTTGGTCGGGGAGCGTGAAGGCGGCATATTCCAATTGTAATTGCTCCAATCTCAAACGAAAGTGAGGAGAATCTGCATTTCAAAGTGTAATTCAACTCCCCTCGCTCCTTGGCTGCTCAAAGAACGTTTTTCGGTCGCTTCCGAGCCTCTCCCGCTCTGCGAGAACGGGATGAATTAATTCCATGCGCTGATTTGAACGATTCGTCTGAAGACAGTCATTCGGCGTAACTATATGAGATACAATTTTTTCCGACTTCTCCGTGACAATTTACTTTTTTCTCCAACGCTTCGCGTACTATTCTGTACTCCTCATAGAGTATGATTACTGCCTCCGTTTAATACATGCGCTTACCTAATGGCCAATGATCATTGGGCTACGGCTAAGATCAAGATACCAACTATTAACATTAAAAGAAGGCGATAATTAAGAGGCTTCCTGTTGAACTAATTAGAAAGGTAAGCCGAAAAATATTCTGTAATTAATCTATCATGTGAATGTCTAAGGAAAAAAGTTATCTTGAATCAAAAATAAGAATGTTACTTTCACGTGTGTGTGATGGTTCTGTGGCTAACGTACCGGCTACCCACCGAGAGGGCCCAGGTTCGAATTCCGAAGGAGGAAGATATTTTTCAGTGGTATCCTGATACTTGAGCTGCTTTGTGGGGCACGTGAAATGAGTACTCCGTCGGATGGGACAGTTGTACTGCGGACCTATTGCCGTCTTTCGTTAAGAGTAGACGACCTTTCTTATCCACCCTGAATGGCGCAAATGATCTCAGTTGGTGGTCGCCTCCTCTAAAACTTCTACGAGTGTGGCGACAAAGAAGTATTTATCTCCCTCTGCAATATTGCTGTTATATACGAGTATATTTGCGAATATACTTGGTGCAAGTAAATATGCAATGTCGTATGAATGAAATGAAAGGCATGAACGCAAATAATTTAGGGAGCATTCATCAGACACTACCAGGGTGCATCCACTAATACATAAAATAATCAAGGATAAAGTTACAATGCTGATAAAGATAAAGGTTTAAGTCGATTATTTTACATTTCATACCCCTTATATACTACGCAACACAGATTTAAACGTTCCCTTAATTACGCAAGGCTTTTTGAGAAGGAGAAGGGTGCTTTTTCTTTATACAGTTCATTACGGTTGAGAGGACTTCGGAGGAATCTTGCATAAGGTTTATAATTGAATTATTTCAGCCAATATTTACGGAGAAAGCTGCTTTTAATCATCCTTGATAACCAAAGAAGACACTGCGCAAATACTTACTAATGAATCAATATATTTGTTTCATTTTGCTGAATGTACCCTTTAACACCACTAAATTAAAATAAAAACCAAGTTGTCTTCAAAGGCAGCGAACTTTTTTCAGTACAAACACGTAATTGAAAAATTTCCTCTTTCCTCAAAACTAAAAGAAATTTTTTTCATTTTCATTTCAGAAGAAGGTGTTTGTTTTGTGTGCGAATGATAGCGCCGATAATTACGCAAGGGAGGGAGGGGTTCATATCTTACGGATGCTTACAAAGGAAGGGAGGGAGGAGTACAAATCCGGGAATGACCTTAAGTAAGTTAAGGACGCTCCCAAAATAAGTTATGCCGCTCTGTGCGTTTCATTTTTCTTAGCTCTAGATAAAAATCTGACCTCTCAGGTGAAAGAAAAGCTTAAAAATCAGTGAGCATACTTGTTCAAAGCTACCGAGCTCGCCGTGTGGTCGATTGACCTCTAGATATAGAGGTGAAATGTACAAGTTTATTCGAAGAATAATTAGCAGTGGCACTTGGGTAATAATAGAGACATATTCAAACTCATACAGACACTTGTGAAGGGAAAGGTAGCAACTTTCCTTATATGACCCATATGAGTGAAGGTGGTCACCGGTGTAACGATTAAGGATGTAATACTGCTATGTGCATGCAACGAGTAACCACCATATTACTATCCGGACTCTATAATTCATCTTGTTTACTTTCATTGGCTTCTTAAAAAAATATGACGGAAAACTATTGAGTAGAGCATTCCGAAGGTAAATTAGTCCTCCATTAAGATGTGCACAGTCCGAGGGAGTAAGTAGGTGCAGCCATTTTAGTAAATATCGTGACAACCTACAATAGTGATTCCAACAGATTTACGCGGGTTTTAATGAAATGGCTGCACATACTGTGTAATTAACAATTTAAGATTGGACCTATGAATGTGACATCACTTTGAACTTGTGGATTCTCAGTTAGAGCGCTGCAATGGATGTTATGGACTTCCTGTGTTGAATAAAATGTGTATTCATTGCAATGGTAGCAAAGAAAATCCACTGAGAGCACTCTGGTACATATAATCGAAGCCATAGTTGATATACTTCTTTTCCACTGCTTAAAGCACCCTTGGAAATCCTCAGCAGTTAGGTTTTTTAGTTTTCTCGTCGTTTCTTGCTTTATTGTGTCCACATCTTCTCAGTGATGTCCCCTCATCACATTTTTGCATTTTGGGAATAGGAAAAAGTCGCAAGGGGCGAGATCTGGCGAATAAGGAAGATGATCAAGGATGGTGATTGAATTTTTTGCCAACAATTTTTTGGCGAACAATTATTGCTGAATGTGCACGTGCATTGTCATGGTGAAGGATCTATCCATCATGTTCGGTTAAAATTGTGTGCACTGTTGATTTTCCTAAATTCAGTTCATCCCCATCATTCGGACAGTTTTTCGACGATCGGTAAGGACGGGGGACAACACACGATCAATGTTGTGGCCAACACAGTTGGTTGAAGGTCATCCCAGCCTTGCATCATCCGTGGCGTCTTGTTGGCTATCTTTCAAAATGCTTAATCCACTGGAAAACGGATGTTTTCTTCAGAGCATTATCACCGTAAACAGTTATCAACATTTCAGTAATTTCTTATTAACTTTTACCGTGCTTCACCAAAAAACTAGATGTTGATTCGTTGCTCCGTGATTTCGCCAACCTCCATTTTCGACAAACAGTAAAGACAAGGACAACAGAAACTAACATAACTGGCACCATACGCACAGTTCGACGATCCGCCAAGCACAGACGGCTCATTGGGTCTTAGGCCACTAGCGCCGTTAGTGGTCGGGGCCATAGTCCGCGTCATGGCCGCCAGATTGCACCAGCTCGCGCATTTATTGCACAGATCACATACAGGTGTCTACTACTGTCCTATGAAAGCTTATGGAGGTGAAGAAGAGAATGTCTTAAAAGAGTTACAGAAGCATAAAATGTAACAGGAGAAAATGCAATAATCCTAAGATATTAAAACGCCATGATTGTAGAAGACAACGAAGGATAAACTGGCGAACAACACGAATTGAGAAAAAAGAGCGACGGAAGTGAAAAACTCATTGAGTGCTACACGCAACTCATATTAGAAATGGCAAAAACATTGCTTAAGAACCACCCACGTAGATGATGAACCTGGAAAGCACCAAGAGACGAAGAATAAGTATACCAGACTAAATTAAAGTTGATAAAAGCAGAGATTCAGGAACCAAGACAAACAGCAAAATCTTTCAAACGGCAGGCAAATTTCGAAAATGATTTAACAGTTAAGCATGTTATTAATTATATTGCGCCACTTTAATTTCAAGTAACTTAATAAAAACCATGGTAGAAAAAGTATAGCGAAGAGAAACGACCATACGTGGGTGATCTGAAAAGTTTCCGACTTTGAAAATTTCAAAAAAATGTCTTGTATCTTTGTTAGGTCGGAAACTTTTCGGACCAACCTTGTATGTATGGCTCAGAAATGGGTTAATTTGGTAGGCTCCATTTTTCTGGTGTTACATTTCCAGAAATATCGAACAGCTTTGGTAGCCTTCATACTGGTCGTGTCAAACTTGAACATTTTCCATAATCCGTATACACAACACAATATACAGTGGCATCTCCTACTATTCAGTAGACATTGCTCCCTCATTGCAAACATTACAACAATCATCGTGTACCAATATTCAGGTGGTTAGAAGTAAAAGAATGTTAGCGTAACTGATGACTGTAAACGTTCAAGTATAATTTCTATGCTCGAAATTGATCATGGCTGCATTAGACTAATGAGGAACAATTAATTACATAATTGGACATTGGAGTCGCTGAATGTGCGTGCATTGGAGGTCAGTTAGAAGTGATGAACAGAGGTAGTCACGTTGGAAATATGAAGAGAATGCAACGGCAGCGCACTGCTACTGCTTTCAATTTACGTGCATGATGTGAGGAAATGACTGGAAGGAGAAGTGTGAAGTGGTTCGGCTCGACTACAAGAGGCGCTGGGTGCATTGATACTTTTCTCAGAGGCTTTATTTATATCGAATTGAAATTTATTTAACGTTATTAAAATCTACAGAAGTATTTTTTATAATGTAAGTGATTCTGGAGATATATTATGATAATTTATTTTTGATAATTTAATAAACTCATGCTAATTGATGACGTTTAGTGGGAATTGATTCAACATTGGCGAGGAAGTTTAAACTGCTTATGAAATATTCATTATTTATTGCTTAAAAAACAAATCACCAAATTATATTATGTTAATATGTGTCGGAAATTTGCAATAAAACAAGTATTTTCTGCCTTGTGAACATATTAATAGTGCACAATACTTGTGTGGCAGATGATTGGCTCGCTTTAACTATAAATTGCAAAACGTGTCCATTAATGGAAAAATTATTCGCATCACGTCGCCGTTTTCCTCTCCACGATGAGAAACTCGAAAAATGTCATATAATTTTCACGAAAACGAGAAACATATTTCAATGATCGTTAGGTTTTTTGACTGAAATATTCCGTATATTTTACATTATCTTTCTAATGAGAAACAATTAGGGATAGCAAAGGAATAATCGGGATGAGAAGTAATATGTCGGGAGTAAGACAAGGTTGACCGTTTCTGGCCAGTAATTTTCAACATACATGATGAGGAATAGTTTAGGGTGACATGTCGATTAAGTTACAGATAATTAAGAATGATAATTATACAGCCAAAGGATTTCAGTTATTGTTGAGTGATTAGCAGTAGCAATCCGAAAAGTATTGGATAGAAACTACCACAAGAAAACGATGGTAATGAAATGTCTAGTAATAGAAAATCTTAGTCAAATATCACAGTAGAAAGAGAATTAAAAAGAGCAGACGGAAAATTTCATGTAATTAGGAAGTATTTTGGAGGAAATTTGAGGTAGAGGTGGGAACGTTAGGAAAAGAAGAGTTCTGGCGAAAGAAGGATCTGTAAGAAGGGAATTGGTGACATAACGCTGAGTTAACAAGTAAAGAATAGATTGGTAAAGACTTCATTACGGAAAAATACGCGCTGTATGCATCTGGAAATTGAGGCTTTTGATATATGGGTGGGGAGAAGAATGGATGAAGTAAGATAGGCAGAGAGAAAACTACACCTGATATGTGATATTAGGAGAAGACAGAAAATGTGGGTGGTGGAAATACTGAGAACTATATATAGAAATTATATAGAACGTTTCATGCATACTTCTTTTTAGGCTACTCTCCGGATAATACCGTAGTTATCACAAGTACAGTACTTCCAAGCAATAAATAACTTCTTATTGATTGGAAAAATATCGGGAATGTCTAGACTTTACGGCGGGACAGATTGAAACAATGCAGAAGAGTACGCACTTAAACCCACAAAATCACAGATCACATGTCGTAAAGATTTTGATACGAGAAAAATAATGCACCAAGTCAAAAGAAACAACCAATTTTGTACATTCTAAAATTTACTTGAACTTCGCTTCACTTCCGAGCTTAACGTTATGATAAGTGGAAAGAATATAGAGGAAACAGAAAGGCAAAAATCAGCCATTAGGTAAAACCCAAAGAAATTACTCCTTCAGTTGTGCAGACGCGAAATATATTGGAAATGAGATAGTTTTTTAAGTTTTTTTTCAATAGCAATGCCGTGTTTTATGACGGGCACTTAAGCAGAAACAGAAGAAGGGAGCAGACACATTTGAAAGGTAGCAGGAAAAGGAGGAACACTAAGCGTCTGAAGCTTGGTTCCCTCGGACAAAATAATGAAGTTCTTGTGATCGGAAATGAAGATGTGGTGATGTGCTGAGGATGGCTCAGTAAGATACATGTGGATGGAAACAAAGAGAAAAAATGACAAATGAAAGTAAATATGAAGAAGCATTTGACGCTAAATCCGTATAAATCATTCAAGCAATAATTTTTAAAAAATGAAGCAACGAAGGCCATTTTTTTAAACCCACAGTCCTAGATCATAAAAATGTGTGCATTTCACTTGAAATTCATTTGTAACCTTTTGTGAGGTGCTGATTATATTAAGACAAATCTAAAGTTGATACAAAAGAATGCATCAAAAGAATGAAACTAATCAAGGATTGGCAAATTATATTAAGATTTAAATAAAGGAGTAACTCCAGAAATAATTTAAAGAAGAGTTTCTTAAAAGCATATCTTGCTCAAAAAATTATGTGAATACATTATAAATCTGGGAATAGCTGCATGAATTACGTTCAAGGTATTTCATGAATTATTGAGTCGATCCAGACTGATTTATGAACGAGGAAATCAGATCCTTCTACTTGCTTCTGCTCCTATGTTGCTGCATGGGGTCACGTTAATCGGATGGGTTTAAGCACCCTCTGCGTCACCAAAAGGGTGTGAGTGTTCTGAAATAGGAGGGGGTTATGTCTTGAAAAGGCACAGAGCGGAATGACAACAGGACAAGCCCAAAGGTCACGCACATAACAGCAACGGCACAGAGGGAGAAGACAATTTACAAGTGTTGAAAGAAGCGAAAACTATTTGAGTAATTTCTTTAAATATATCTTGACCGGAAGAATGGTTTCGATATGTGAGGCTAGGGCTCAATTCAAACAAAGCCTAATGGCAAGATTCAGCCACAAAGATAACGGGGTCACTACATTTCCCTGTGCTAATTGCATATTAATTTAGCCAATTAATATCACTACAGCAAAGTATGCATTCCGATATTCCAAAATATAGGAGTATCAAAAGAAATAATCATAGAACTGCATTCATAATGTCTTCGCTATTTTGTAATATCAGAAGATCAAGAAGCGATACGTTTCACCAAAAGAGCCACGAGGTTGTTTATGGGAGTACTTTTAGAGGGAATAATTGCAATTTTCTAAGATTTCTGCAAAAAATTATGGCCAAAATAAATCCATAAAAATACCTAAATACAATAAAACGGTACTGTGCTGTACTCCAACGCCCTATCTAGTGTCACACGAAATATTCTCAGTCCCATATAGCATAATAACCCTTTCTTTAGCCCTAACTACATTCTATCTCCCTTAATTCCATTCAAAATGATTATTCACTTCTTCTGCCTACTTCGGTTACCCAGCATTCTCTTCTCTTTTAGCGGTTTTATCATCTCACTGCCTCTCAGTATGAAAGGCTTATCTACGATATTTAGTCAAATATATCTTTCCTACAGTAATGGAAATAGATATAAGGAAAGGGGGATAGGAACACATGTAAAGGACGAACACAGAAGAGGTGGGGAAGGCGGAATCGAGCAGATCACAAGCGCAAAAATATTTCCTTGATCGGGACTTGAACACCGGATCTTTCAACTTGCCGGGCCCGATGCTCTAATTACTTGACCTATCGAGGAAACGTAATTTACACAGATCTGCGGGTCTTTTAAGCAACCAAGTACCCTGAATCTTCCGCCATGAGATGGCGTTAGGGAGCTGTTTCACCCACCAAAAGAGAAAAAGACAACACACATGAGGAAAGGACAGTAGGTTAGCAATCATACAACATCATAAAAGATAGGAACAGTGCGTTTCGTGGCACACATATCTCGAAGAAAGAGACGATCTTTGCTTGGCGGGTCGTCGAACTGTTCGTATGGTGTCAGTTATGTTAGTTTCTGTTGCCCTCCTTTTTACTGTTTGCCGAAAATGAAAATTGACGGAATCACGGAGCAACAAATCAACATGGTGGAAAGTTTTTTTGGATAATGCTCTGAAGAAAGCAACCGTTTTCAAGTTGATTAAGCGTTCTAAAGATGGCCGACAAGACGCCACGGATGATGCAAGGCCGGGACGACCTTCAAACACCTGTGTTAACCACGACATTGATCGTGTGCGGCCCCCATTATAGCGGATGAACTGAATTTCGGAAAATCAACAATGTACACTATTTTAACTGAACATGATGGATCCTTCATCATGACAAATAACCTACACATTCAGCATTGATTGTTTGCCAGTTCCTGGCAAAAAAATTAATCATCATCCTTGATCATCCTCCTTATACGCCAGATCTCGCCGTTTAACTCACGTTGACATAGCACTAGAACAAGTCTCCATACTTCCGCTTCTCAAAATACACTGGATGAATGTAACGACCATGCGTGTTGAGGGGAAATGTTACTTCCACCTACCACCAGGAGTGCTTCTGAAGGTCATTTTGTTTGTGGTCTACAAGCATGTGTTCATTAGTTTTCAGCCTACACTCGTAGAATGTCAACCCGCATCTACTTTACCTCAATCGGCCTTTTAATTTTAGAGGAAAATAATCAATTCTCCTGGTGGGAAAATTATTCTGTAGTTTCACGAGAACCGGGAATGCCAAAGAGCTGAGTCTTTTGCCGGAGGGTGCAGCGGAATGATTTTCAGGGTCTACTGCCCGAAAACTTCCTCAAAGCGTCATCAACAACGCCTTCTCCGGAGCAATGCAAAGTCCACCAAATGAATTGAAAGCGCGCCTTATCAGCCATTTGAAACGAACAATTGGCCACAAGGAAAATTAAATAACGAACTGGGCCAAGGACGATAAAAAATCCTCGTTAAACAGCAATAAATATAGATCAACCTCTTTTAAATTCACCTACGAGTGGGTCTTCCCCAGACAAAAATTTCTCATTTTTATTTTTGTTTGAGGAGTTTATGGACGCTGCTCTGACTCACACCGTAACTGGATAAACACTTGAAACGGTCGCACCCATACCGCCAAGTCAGTCAATCGGGAATGTTAAGGTCCCCTTGACCAAACCTTTTATCACCGGAAGTTGTCATTTTTGGAGCCTTATTCATTACCAAGAGACTGGTGCGCAACGCCCGCGGACTAGGGAACTGGCAATTGGACAGTAATAGCAAGTTTTAAAGAAAAAAACGACGACATTTTAAAAATAAAAATAAGAAAATAAAAAAAGAAAAAATAAGAAAAAATATTCAATTTTAAAAAGAAGTGCTATTGAATGGAGCCAGTTGCCAGGAGGGTTGTTCGAGCCCTTCCCATCCAATTGTAGGAGTTTTAAAAATAGGTGTAAAGGAACCTCGGGACAAAGGATTTGGTAATATCCTTTATTTTTCGGTGGTCATTATATTATTTTATTTATTAAAAATATTGTACTCTACGTGATGTGGATGGCGTGAGAAGTTGAATTGTAAAAGTGTGTGGTGCCATCACGGTGCGTGATTTTGGAAGGGGTTTTATGTAGAAAAGTGTGTGAATTTGGACGAATGCGGACGTTGGACGGTGCGTTGTTTTGATATGATGTGAGCGAATCTGGGCCATCTCTGATGGTACAGCTACGGTTGGGAAATTCGAGAATCTTTTAAGTGCCATTGTTTTCAACTGCATCTCGTTTATTCTATTTTCCGAACACCATTTGTCTAATTGTAACGGAATGTAAATAATAAAAATATCTACACGTGGGTACACAGGGAGACGACAGAGAGAAAAGCTTTCGCCTTAACCAGGAATCGATTCTGACGCTGCCGGGTTCCGTCATCGATTCCCGCTCATATCAAATGATTCCCCATAAAAAAATACTCCCAATCATTTTTCACTTGTTCACTCATGAAATGTCCCCACAAAATTTCCTGGAGATCTTATTGAGAGGCAATAATATAAATTGAGTATAATAACCCATGTACAACATTGTGAACCACCTGTGGCATTTTATCACGTAGGCACCAAGAGCATGTGTGCTGAATAAAAAGGGGAAAACTATTGTTAAATCACTGAAAAGCACTTTATGTGAATATTTATCCATAATGCTCTAAAAGGCAAAATACAGGGTTCGTCCGGAAAATAAGTTTATGATGCTCATTGTCTTTTTTGACAAAAGGGGAGTCGTCCACTACGAATTTGTACCTGAACGACAAACTGTAAATGCTGCATTTTACGTCCAAGTGCTCGACAGGCTTCGAAAACGAGTCGCCCGCGTCCGGCCAGCGATCAAAAACATCTGGCGGCTGCATCACGGCAATGCGCCGTCTTACTCCGCGCTTGTCGTGTCGGACTTCTTGGCCAAGCACGGCGTGGCAACGCTGCCGCACCCGCCCTACAGCCCGGACTTGGCACCACCGGACTTCTTTCTGTTCCCGAAGATAAAGAGGAGTTTGAAAGGAACGCGATACGGGACTTTGGACACCGTCAAAGAGGCCGTGACGACGTGTCTTCGAGAGGTTCCCGATGATGCCTTTGCGGGAGCGTTCCAGGAATGGGAACGCCGCTGGAACAAGTGTATCGACTCACAAGGGTCCTATTTTGAGGAATATTAGCTTACGATACGTAAAAGTGTAATAAATTTTTTTTTCCTGAGCTCAGTACACTTATTTTCCGGACGAACCCTGTACTCTAAGGAAAGGCTTATCCCAAAAAGAAATCAGGACATGGATTTCCCGGTTTAAAGGAATTAATTATTACACCCCTTATTCTGAAGGTATAAATGTATTGAGTGTTATCTATGTAAAAGTGCTTCTTGCATTCTTTAATGAGGCTTTCCATTGCTGAAAATAAAAATTAAATCATAAAAACCGCAAATATATCGAAATTCAAAAAGTCAACTACCCAAAAAACCAAAATTATATCGATAAAGGCTATTCCCAACAGCACAAAATACTACATCCGATAAAACGAATGACTCAAAATTTGACTGGTTTTCTAAAAAGCACTCTTTTTGAGACACGCTGAAGTTTGAATCTACGGGTTTGTGTACGTGCACTATCTTTTGTAGCCAGAGTAATGCTTTTGGAGCGACACTTTGCAGCGACAGCGACACGACGCAACGATTTACAAAAAAAACTGATTAGCACGGATGAATGATTTAAGTAGTACCTGAAATTGGAAATTTACATAAATATTCTAACGTAATAATTTTAAGTTCCCCGTTCAGTGACTACTGTTAAGTGAAGTATGTTCCAATTTATTTTTTACGAAAAATGCATATGATTTAACAGTGATTTAGAATCATAGTGATTTTCAGAACTAATTCCCCTTAGCTACCAGCATAAGAGCGGAAACTTTCTGCATGCAATATATCCTTCCTGTAAGTTTTGTGAAATTTTTCACTAATTTTACGTGACAGAAGCATAAATAATTACATTAAATTGAATGTACATAAATCTTCTATTGACGCTAGTACACATCCGTTTTATCAGAATTGTGGTAACTATTTTATTAATAATGGAGATGGGGAATTGAAATATGTTCTCACAAGGTTTCAAAGGATAGGCGATAACTGACAGGTGAAAGGAACAGGGGAAAGGTTATGAAGCACTTATTTGCAGTTTTCCTTGGAGAAGCTTTAACATCCACCGTGCAAACAATCATTGTATGTAGCAATACCTTCAAGGAATATTTTTAACCGGCGGCTGCCAATAAGCCTCACTCAGATTTATATTACTTGATTAGGTATCATTTCTTATTGTACGGAGTGTGGTGGAGCGTTCAACCACAGGGTCACAAAACCGTATCACGCCTATGAACAGTCGCAAAATCATCTAAAATCAAATTAGGATTTAAAATACAATCGGTGCTATTCCCTGGTATTCAGCAAATCATGCAGGAAATCACAAGCGGCAAAGGAAAAAGACTAGACCAGGAGCAGACGGCAATTTCTCACGTAGAAGGATGTATTCGTGAAAAACTCGTACTGAAGGACACAAAGCGTCACACATTAAATACAGATCTTTGGTGGGAAACTTTAAATATGGAAGACTCAGCGCTAGATTACACTTACTACAGGGCCGACATTTGTCACAAAACTAGAGAGTTAGACTGTCGAACTGATAGATTCAAGTATTCGTTTTTCCTGCCCACTATTCGTGACAACAATAAAAGGGGGAACATCTAAGAAAATAATAGGTGCGCGCTGTCGAAAATAGGGGTGTACAAGATTAAATTCCCAAAAAACATTCTCCAAGTCCAACACTTTAAAACGTCCCCCACCGCCGTGCGCATGTGATTAAGAAAGCAAACAGAGATACTAAACTGTTATCAAATTTCACTGACAAGTGAGCGGCTGGACGTTGTAAATGATTTTGGCAATCATTTTTTTCCTAAATTTTCTTTTTAATATGAAATAAAAATGGAAAAATGAAAAAGTAGCTGCCCATTATGGGATTAATACCTACTACGTCACTACAGTGATGGTAGAGAAAATCGTAATGGGAGAGAAAAGTCGTCGAACCGTCCTGAATGTAATAAAGGAAGGAGTATTTGATACATTTCAACTGCAACAAGTCACAAAAAGCGGACAATATTTAATATTTTTTTAAAAATATTTTCCCTTTAAAAGAGACAACCTCGGCCAAACAGCGAAATCGATGAAAGCATCATGTTCACTCTCCAATGTTTAGTCACACTTAACTCAAAAATTAAACGGGAAGAATTAAACGATTACGAATGGGTCTACCGGTCAAGGTAAATCTCGGATCAGAGACTAAGCAGTGCCACTAAGCCGCGTCTTTCACGACGCTACGTACACCAACAGCATGCATTATAATAAATCATTCTGCAACTCCGCATATTTCCTGCTTACCTCCATTCCATCAAACATACCTGTTCTTTTCCTCCCTCTGCCTCGCTTACTCAACATTCTCGTCTCTATCATATTCTTTGACATTCCACTGCAACTCAATATGCCCTGAATCCATATTTTCTGCCTTCTTTGAATTTCTCCCAAGAGCCTTCTCTACTCCCACACCATACCTTTGACTCATCCCTTTTTTTATCTCCAGCCATTTCTTTCTTTCCACTCTTCTCCGCACCCACAACCTCAACAGCCAGTTTTATTCTGTTGCCTCAACGACGAAGTTTCCTAGCTGCATTCTCCATAGTAAAGGTTTAACTAGTATTTCCTTAACATCTTCACCTAAAGTCCTTGTCTTAAAATCCTCAATTCAAAAGCTTCTTTTCATAATGTAATTCTACTTCTAACGTCCCTGCTATTTCGACTATTTATGTCTAAGACACCTCCTACATAGGTAAACTCCACCACCTACTCTAGTCTATACCATAAAATTTTAATGTTCAACTGTTTCTAATTCTCCATTACTTTTCTTAAAATGTGATTTAATCCTTTATCTTGACATTTATTCTCATCCCTTACCCTGGTGCTTGTACCCCCTATCACAGATATTTTTGATGGAGCGCGGGCTACTAACGAAGACGTAAATGACACTAGTTCTGTAAATTGCTCAAATACGCTTATTATACTTTGGCTGAATGCCTAGCTAATCCTTGACCATCAGCAAATTTGACTTAGTTCCTTCCCCACCCACTCTCTTTCCTAGCAGAAGGATTGAAGAACAGAGAAGTAAAAAGAGTATATTCTTTTATACTCTATAAAAAACGACTACTTCAAAAAAGTAGCAAAGATTCCGTGAGCTCAATCATGCTCTTAAGCTTCAACACACGTGTCCTCTCACGTTCCAATAGGTTAGTTACACTTTCCACAGCTCCTCCCCGCACATGACCTCCTAGCTGATGCTAATACTGGCGCTGGAGCTGTTTTCGCAAAAACCACGTATTGGATACCGGATTTTTCAACGATAAAATTGAATACCCAATAGCTGACCAATTACATTACTGAATTATTTCGAATTTCTTCAGAATAACGAGAGTGAAAATCCGACAAGTAGGTATGGAAAACTGCATTTGCTGATGCACTGCTTTCAATGTAATTTCTCGCATGGCGAAGACGCATAGGCCTAAGTTTAGAAGAAGGAGTCATTGGTCGCATATAAGCAGAACTTAGTTTTTAAGTGAGCTCGACGCTCGTTTGTCGAAACAAGCCTTCGGGTTTATTAGAAAGTTGGAAGGCAATATTGAGTTGATTTCATCTTCGTTTAATTACATGCATGTGCCATTCTTAAAATAGAATGCAAAATTATTTTCCGATTCATTCTATACGATTGAAGAAATTATTAATCCAATATTTGACGTCCACAAATCCATTTTTTGTGATGCGGAAATTTCGCCAAATAACGGAGCAGCCGTGTTGATGAAAAACGGGCGGTGTAATCTCGTGATTTAGGAGTGTATCTTTTTACGCGGTCACTCTTAGTAAAAGGAGTATTACGTCGTGTTGCAATAAAAAAAGAATGCAGAGATGTATCAGTGTGCAAAAAAACATCAAGCATAAATGGTTGCTCTTTTCAAAAATTGGAATTATGCATGAAGTATGAAAAACGTCGATATCTTAAATAAAAGACTAATGTAGCACCAAGATGGCTGCCCCTCACGTGTCATTAACTCTTCCTCACCTGAAGAAAATCAGGCCCGTCCATTTAATCGAAGGCGAAGGAATTGCAATCATATATCTGTCGAGCACCGTACGTCCTTCGAATGATCGCACGTTTAATGTCATTGCGAGAGAGGCCATTCCATGAGCTGAACTGCTGCGAAAGTGGTATAACAAACAATTGCGATACTTTTCAGAGTGGTCACGATTTGGATGATGCTCAAGTGGCGAGAAACAGTAAACACCATGTTTCACAAATTCCCAATTGCATTATTATCAGCAGCCGTCCGGTGGTTCGACTTGAATGAGGACATAAAGACATCGTAGACAAGCCTACTGTTGCTTCACCCGTGGAGTTCTGCTTTAAACACGGGACCAGTGTCACGTGCAGCATACCCGGTTAATAGTTTCGGTAGCCTACCGATCAGTCTTTGGCGCATATTTTCCAGCATTCTACGAGGGAAACCAAAGCTTCTTGGTGCCCCAGATCCGCTTATCACTATTCTTAACCTCTTTGTATCCCTTCGGAAGTGACTACCCTGAGATGTCCGCGTTCCATCACTACCAGCAGGTGGTATTCTGACACGCCAGGACACACTGACGGAGACGAAAGAAGTAGTGGGGATGGCGTTGTTACAGCGGCTTGAGCAATTACTCCTCCCCGCTTGAGTACCATGGGGAGAGCCCTTCATTCAGCGGAGTTCACAGTCCGTCAGATGGGACGTTAAACTGTGTGATCCTTTGGCGTCTTTCGTAAATATTAAGCTATTTCCGACACCGGAATCCTCTCCACCCTTCCCCCATACCCTGAACCCTTCGCCCTAATGTAGAAAATGACCTCAGCTGTCGATCGAATCCCGTAAAAATAACTGCTACCAACTATGAAAGAAGGATGCGATCATTCTGTGGTATGGAAGAAATTAGTGAAACCGATCTAAAGGAAAACTTTTTGACTTTGCCGATACCGAAAGGAAACGGGGTGAAAAAAATTTACTCTTGCATGTACGTATTTTTCCTGATTGTATGTACAAGACTTGTAGTTCACTGAAGGACTCAGAAATACTATTACATAGAGACGTGGTCTCTTCGTGGACGAGCAAGCCGCTTCACTTAGCACTGCTACACCTTGAGATTGAATATTAAATAACAGCTGATTTTTTAAATGGAATTTTATAGTAAAAAATTACTTTATTAAAATTGCCATGTCAGATACTTCTGCATACTGTGTTTAATTTTACGTATGCGGAACTTAAACAAAACTCGTCAATATTTTTAGCCAAATTCCTTGAACAATATTCGACCTCTGTCTTTGGGGTTCGAAACATTTCGCTAAATATCGACACGCCTCACGTTCCTGAGTCCATTGTTTACAAGAGCTGTAGCTCCACATAATTTCTACTCCCATTAGCATATCGGTAACAGTTATTACAAATCCAGTGGTAGTATTAGTGGATTATATTAGGATTTAGAATATTCTAAATTTCAATTTAGAGCATAAATAAATTTAGAGCATACATTAAAAAAATTGATATGAAAATATTATGTTTATACTTTAAGGTTCTATTTCTCAACGATTCCACCCTAGAATAGAGCTAATGAAAACGGCGAGGCTACGAGGAACAGAAATATATTATTAAAACCGATTTCTGTTTTCACACTAGGCAAGGTCGATTTACGTGGATCATTCAATAACTCCTTAGAAATCGAATAGATGGCCCTGGTAGTATCTGAAAAGGTTTGCTTTTATTAATTCTCATATCTCACTAGACTTCTATTACAGTTTCAGCTATTACCATCACGTGGTTTCCTTTTCATAGTCGATTGAAGCAACACATTTTTATTCTTTCAGAAAAATGGAAAAAATGAGTTTCATGCGGTGTGTAAGCACTTCCATTTCAAAGGCTTAACGCCGAAAAAGATCAAAGACGAGTTGGAATCAATTTCATATCGAATCTACTGCTGTGTTTGCGACCATTTACAATTGGGTTAATGAGTTTAAACGTGGCCGCACATCCATAAATTATGAACGTCATTCGGAACGTCCGGGGGAAGTGACTCCTCCGGAATAATTGACAAAATCTAAGATGTGGTTTTGAGTGATCAGCTACGTTATCAACGTTCATGAAATAATTGAGGCAACAGGCATATTACACGGTACAGTGTTTTCAATTTTGCATGAAATAGTGGGCTGTGCAAAGGTTATGCGATTTTCCAGAAAGAAAAAGGCTAAGCTAAATATTAAAATAGGCGGGGAAAAAATAGAGCAGGTAGAGCAGTTTACATATCTCGGAAGTGTTTTGGACCAATACAGTCAAAGTGGTAGGGACGTAAGGAGAAGAATTGCGCAAGGCAAGGAGGCTTTGTCAAGGAGGAGGGAGTTGATGACGGGGACGTTGAGTAGGGATGTTAAGACAAGACTCGTAAAAACTCTGATATGGAGCGTAGCTATGTACGGCGCGGAAACGTGGTCACTAAAGCAGGAAGATAGACGTACAGGAGGCTGTACGGCCTGTAGATTGGAGGCTTTTGAAATGTGGGTGTGGAGAAGAATGGAGGTGAAATGGACCGAAAGGAAAACAAATGAGGAAATACTGGAGATGGTGGGTGAGGAGAGGGGTTTGTTGAGAGAAATCCTATGGAGGCAGGAATAATGGATGAAAGGCGTATTGAGCGGTACTGGAATGTTGAAGAAGGTAATAGAGGGGAGAATGTTGGGCAAGCGAGGAAAGGGCAGGAACAGGATAGGAATGTTGGACGGGATGAAGGGAGGAAGGAAGTACACAGAGATGAAGAGGGACCTGATGTAGATTAGGTTGCTGGATTGGGTTTTGTTTGGAGTTACAAAATGTTTATTTGATAGTTGTGTCCATCCAAAAACCTACCTTAACCGGTAGATTACCAAAAAAAAAGTGGGCTGTGGAAAAAAATTCGGCTAGATGGGTGCCGCGTCTACCCTCTATGGAGAATAAACGCAATGAATCGTGTGGCCAATTCTGTGGGGGCTGGTTTGGCGCTTTTCCGTCGCAATCATTACGAATTTCTGGATCGATACATAACTGTGGGAGAAACATCGACACACTACTAGACTCCAGAGGCAAAGGAAGTGGACACTTTAAAGGCGATCCGGCTTCGAAGATGGTGACGACGGTGATATCGGCCGAAAAGGTGAAAGGAAGACAATGGAACACCATTTTGCACCTCTCTCTACTGCTACCTAAACCTTACCTAAGAAAGAAGTTACCTCAGAAAACTACCAAAATAATTTGTTTTTCTACTATATTATTAAGGACTTATTGGACGACCCTCGTACCAGTACCACACTTTCTCACAATACGACTATGCAAGACATACCGTTAGAGAAATACCAATCATTCGAATGTAATGTTGACAAAGATTGAATCATTTTGTCCCGGAATTGAATGGGTAGGTGATATCAGGGTTAGAAGTTGTAGGGAAATAGACTGCAGAACCGATCGGTACAGGAGTCATCATTCCCTCGCACGATTCGAGACCACAACAGAAGGTAATGCCCCAAGGCTGTTTGAATTTCCCCATGTCATTAATCACCAATTACTCTAATGGCCTGCTAGATAAGAAGTGGGTGTGGGGACGTATCAGTGGAAGAAGCCGCGCGCGATCACGCGCCAGAGGGCCACGTGTCCCGGACCGCGACCAGCAGGTTCCGCGGGGATTCACCGGCTCGCCGTCAACGCCGCTGTCGCCGAGAATGACGACATCGCGCAGGGACAGGTAACAAGACAGACAACAAGCCTCGCGAGGGTCAAAGAGGACTCCCGAAGGAGAGAAGTCCCTCCTTGGGAAACGAAGAATGGGATGATAGCGGGGGGGGGGGAGGGTGGAGGTTCGGCGGTGGAATGAAGAGGGAGGAATGCCTTCGGCGATCGTGACAGGAAATGCCGCCTCACACCCAACACCGCCCAGCGGAGCGACCTACCGCGCGACATTCAAAAGACTGGGCGATTAGGGAGGGCTTCTTCACCCAACCGCAAGTAGGTTGGCCATAAGCCCTGTGAAAGAGGTGCTGGATTCCAGCTTCACTAAAAATGCACTACCTGTTCTCTTCTTTTAACATGGAAAACTCCTGAATCGTTAAAATTTTCGCAACTTGGATTGCTGTCGTCAACCGAAACATCATTAAATCGTGGTCTTGTGGTCAGTGGCTTTTCATCATGTCGGCAATACCAACCGCAGTAATGAAACCCACAGTGA